>CBVK0101805297.1:1351-40908 GCA_900067695.1 Picea abies
AGTCTATTGGCCAAACAGTTGGCATCCATCAAATGACTGAAGAGATAACAGTCACACCATTTTCTTATCTCAGAAAATACAAGCTGTGTAAGTGTGTAGCTGTAAGTGTGTCGGTGGTTAAAGGGGCCTTTCCCCACAGCTCGACAATAATGGATACAAGTTACTGTAGATAAACTTTTAGCAGAAAAGACAATCTGGCGTTCTTCGTAATAAAATGAGAAATAAATAACAATTTTTGAATGTGAGACACGCAAATGATGTACGTAGAGATTGAATATGGTGGAGGCGTGGAATTGATGGGTGGAAGGACGCGGGCCCCCACCTCGGGGGAAGCTCTATATGAACCAACCCAGAGCATGAGCCTACACCCACAAGATATTTTGGATCCTCATCCTATCAGATAAAATCCAGAATTTTGAGCTCAGGCTCCTGCGAGAATCGAACCTGCGAGGTCGCCATGGTCCNTGCAATCTGGCGTTCTTCGTAATAAAATGAGAAATAAATAACAATTTTTGAATGTGAGACACGCAAATGATGTACGTAGAGATTGAATATGGTGGAGGCGTGGAATTGATGGGTGGAAGGACGCGGGCCCCCACCTCGGGGGAAGCTCTATATGAACCAACCCAGAGCATGAGCCTACACCCACAAGATATTTTGGATCCTCATCCTATCAGATAAAATCCAGAATTTTGAGCTCAGGCTCCTGCGAGAATCGAACCTGCGAGGTCGCCATGGTCATGAAGCTGGGTATCGGTGGTGCCGAGAAGCCTTTTGTGTTTTATATGACTCTGATTCTGATGTGGGTATCTGTGATTATGCTGCCCTTGGTCTTGCGCCGCCTTCGTCCAACTGCGGAGTCCATCGTGCTTGCCTGGGCTTCGTTCGCCTCTTGGCTTCGACCTCCTTATTTGTACGTTGTTCTGAATGTTGTTATTGTGACTCTGGGGGTCAAATCCGGGGTCCTGACCAGTTCAGGCGATGCTGAAATTGTTTCGGAGAATTCTTCTCATTCAACGCCTCAGAATGACCTTGGATGTTCTGATGGACTGGAAAAATGGGAAGAAAACCAGTGTTTTTCTTCGCATTTGGTTAATGTAGAAGCTGAAGCCGATCAAGCAGAATTCATTTGTCTCCTGAGAGTTGCTGATGGCGACGATAATTATGACGAAGGGGGAGAGGAGGAGGAGGAGGAGGAGGTGGAGGAGGAAGAAGAAGCGGCGCTGAGTGCTGAAGAATTGTACGAGAAAGCAGAGGTTTTCATCGGCAATTTCTATCGCGATCTCAAGCTCCAGCGGCATGAGGATTCGTGGAGGAAAATACAAGGGCGACCCTACTCAGATATTCGTTGAGTATCTTAAATCACGTCGTACAGTTTTATTTTTCTCAATCTGAATCAGGTCATGGTTCAATCCATTTATAGAGCTTGTAATTAACTCTTGAGAATTCTATCGTGAAGCCCATCATGCATTTGTTCATGGAGATCATCATCACAGGAGTCAGATTGTTAGATCAGATCAGAGCCATGAGCATGGCAGCAAAAATATCGACAATTCAAATGGGGGGTTTCGAACTTTCGACTCTCTCTCTCTTGCTCTCTGAGCTCGCGCATTCTCCTTCACAGACAGACAAATGCTGTGTGTACATCTATTTATTAAATGTTTCACAATCATGTTCTATGTACATGTACAGTGAATAAATGCTTGATGATAATCAAATTCTGCCATTGAGAGACGTTATTTTTAAAAAGTTTCCTCATGTTTGGTGTGGTTTGTTTGTTATTGATGGGCTGGACTGAGGGTGGTCCTGCAAGTTGTGATGTGAGGTGAGGCTTTTGACTGTTCAATTATTTAATTCACAGTTGTCATCAAATCAAAGATCCCTTACCTCATTGACAGTGCAAATTAACATAAAATGTAAAGTAAGTTTTATTATGAAAGAAAGAAAGAAAATGATGTTAACGTTCACCATGCTAACAACAGTTTATGGGATAGATTGCTTCATATACTGATTTCTGCAGTTCAGCCATTTTCCTGTTCAACTTGATGATTAGCTCCTTCAATTTCTCCATTGTCCCCTAGCTGAATAAGTTATTCCAAGAACTAGCTGTTTTGAAGGCTTCACACTCTAAAATGAAAAGTTTTTTCGTTTCCACTTTTCCTGAGATGCAGAACACACACACCCTTTCTTCCAAGCTTCTTTTGGTCTTTTCCAATGGGTGATGGGAATTGGTTCTTAATTGGGCATTAAGCATTTTGGCTCTCCAAGATATATTGGCCCTCTCATGTATATGTATTTTTCCTCAAAATCTTTTTATATAAATTTAAACAAAATCATAATTTTTAGTTATTTAAATTGTATTTCTGAATGCATAAATGGATGATATTGATAAATTTTTGAGGCACTCTGATTATACAAATTTAATAATACTAAATTTTAAGCAAAATTAAATAGATAATATAAAAAAAACAAATATCCCAATCTAAATGACATTTAATAAAAGTAGCAACTCATACAAATTTAATATATTTAATATATGAATTAATCATCTAAACATTGGACTTTTTGAACTTTTTCAATGTGAAACACATCTTGGTGAAATCATCATTTTCTATTTTTTAAATGGCATTTTTAAATACATAAATAAATTCAACACCCCCCAAAACCCTTTGAATACTAGAATTATACTGACTCAATCACTTAAATCTGGACTTCTACCAATTTTTACTTGATTTCAATAAAAATTGATTGAAAAATATACCCCTAAAAACTCCAAAAAATAAAAAAAAATTAACCAAATATAACTTGAAATCCAAAACCTACAATACTTACTTTTAAATGTATATTACCTAACTCTTCAATTTATGTGACCCATAAGTTACAACAACCAGGGGAGTTTTTTACTAAAATGTATGCTCCTCGAGAGCTCAAATGAATCATTTAAAGCTCGTTAAGGTGCAGCATATGCATTATTCAAAAAAGCTCGTTAATGTGCAGCATATGCATTATTCAAAATGGTTAGGGTAATTTTATTTTTGTTTAAATCAGTAAGTTTAAAAAATCATGGGTTGAATGCAAATTTTTTGATATAAAAAAATTATATTTTTAAAATTTTGATTTATAAAATTATATGAAACATTTAAATTTAAATATCGATATTGTTTAATTGTTTTATGAAATGTTTTTTTTTTTTTTTTGTATATTTGATGATATAAATTTGGACAAATTTATTATTTTTTGTTGTCAAAAATCTAATTTTGAATATAGAAATGGATTTTAATATGTTAAAAAACCTCTTAAACACTAAAATTATACAGAAATAATCATTCAAATATAAGGATTTAACTATTTTTAACCAGATTTTAAACAAATATCCCAAAAAAAAAATCACCAAAAAAATCATTTATAAAAAATTACTACTTAAATATCTGCAATATATATTAACTAAAACAAAAAATTAAAAAACATTTATTAAACACAACTAATTGAATTGAATTATATATATATATCGGAGTTAACCGTAGGCTGCAAGCTTTCGGAGCAAGTGGTTCATAACTTTATTCACTTTTTATTTACCATATGTCTTCCTTTTTTGAGTGATTCACATACTCAAAGACTAAAAGAAAAAGTCCAGGCAAACGTATGTCCTTTGTTATAAAGCGTGCCTAACATTAAGCAACCTATCTATTATGTATAATTGAATGTTGTATAAAGGTTGGTATGGTTTGAATTTAATTGTTTCAAATTCAATAATGTATGTCTATATTACATTTAATGCTATGCACTAGGTATATATTATTTTTACATAACATTCAATGTTATGTATTATGGTAGATATTGATCGTTATAAATAGTTAATGCTATGCAGTGGGTATATATTATTTTTACGTAACATTCAATGTTATGTATCATGGTAGATATTGATAGTTATAAATAGTTTATAGGGTAGATATCCTTTACCATTTATAATTTTGCAGAACAAGTCAAAGTATATCTGGGAAGAATTTTTAGGTGAATTTTTTGAACTATAATTTATGCATTTTATATTATATAAATAAATTGCATGCTTAGTGTGAACAAATACTTGGAAAGAATTTCTAGTGTGGTTTCTTTATTTTATATATATAATACACATGTATGTCTTAAAGGAAGTGTTGGAATTTTTGTTGGTTTAAAATCCTTTTTGGATCACTAGTATTAGGAAGTAGTCTAAAAGTTCTACCTTTCTACTCTTTTTCGGGCATCTTTTTCGACGAGTTTTGCCCAAAATCCGGTCAGAAATTCAAATTGCATATTTTAATGGTTAATCTCATATATTTTGGGTGTCTTGGAGTTTTTGAGAACACTAATCTATTTATGCATTCAAAAATGCGATTTAAATAATGTAAAATAGTGATTTCGTCAACAATTGTGTTGTCGAATTCCGATGATAATTGTCGAAAAGTAAAAAAACGTTAAACAATTAAACTATGCCACTAAATCTTAAGTGACCCCACCTAATTCGAAGAACATTCACTTGATTATGATTCAGATTTTATGATGAAATTCGACAAACTTCACACTCCCCATGATCCCCACCAATCCTAAGAGACCCTTAAGAAGTTTGGACACATGAATCTTGACATTAGTAGACCCATCGTCAATATTATAAGAGCAATATGAGGTGATGTGTGATAAATTTGCTAAAACGACTAATGATTAGAGTACGAATGGCGATGTTTAAACATTGCACAAACTTTTCAATAATTCCAAGGTGTTTGAGGATGCATTATTGGATGTAACTTCCAAGGCATTTGAGGGTGTGTTATTAGATGAGATTTTCATTAGAACATTCTCATGTACCTCAGGATTATGTAGAAGTATTATGAGTGTTTAAGGTTGGTCTATAATATCTATACATACCAAATCTAATATAGTTCATAATGTTGATATAAATTAGTAAGTTGTTCAATGTGGTCAGTTAAAAAAAATAGAAAATGCAATCAATCTCTATCTTAGGGAGATAATTATCAAATCCATAACAAAAAAACACAAGATTTTAAGTGGTTATGAAGGAGTGCCCATGTAAATCTAGGTTTAAATTTTGACTAGTGCAGAGTCATTATATGTGTAAAGAAAGGTGTAGGTATAGAGCCTTTGTGTATGTAAGGGAAAGTGTTTGACTTCCCAAAGTGATCTGGATTGAATCATTATATTATTTTTCATCTATATCGATGCTTTCAAAGTGAAAAAATTGGAGGAATCAGCTTGCAAGGTCATTTCAGTGGCATGTCCCATTTTGGAAAATTAAGGTCTGGAACCTTCCAGAGCCATTTTGAGGCATTAAACGACATTTTTGGGAGTTTTGGTGTCTAGAACTTCTGCACACCCCCTTGATAGTGTTCTATAGTCCGAGACCTTTCTAGCGGTGCAAAATGTGCATCAATGAGAGTCAGTATGCAAAATTTATGCCTCTCGCAAGTTGACCTATTGTGTTGACCACCATGGTACGAGAGGATGCCACGTTAGCCTCCATTACTCATGCATATGGGGCTAGCCACATGAGGAATTTCAAGAAGATTATGGAAGGTTTAAAACCCTAGCAGAATTTAGGGTTGAGGAAGTAAAAAACCTACCCCTAGATGGCTATTGGGCTATGTTAAATATCGGGCCAATAGGAGGAGAAAGGGTTCCATTCTAGGTTATTGTATTTTGTTCCATAGTCAAGTAGAACAACTGGGACCTGTCACTAAAATGACCCTGCAAGTTGATTCCTCCAATGTTTTCCACTCTGAAAGCATCGAGATAGATGACAAATAATATAATGGTCTGCTCTGATGCAAACTCATCATATTCTAATATACCGTGATTTGTTCAATTTAGTGTCACAACTCTATATTTAATATTATGAAATATTAAAACTCATGGAGGTAAATTGATTCCTCTTAGGTAGCACTATAAACCAGTATATCATCCAAATTATTGAAATATGATATGTAAACTATTGTGGATATTCCACTAGAATAGTTCATCACAATAAATCTGATAAATAAAACTGAACTCTACTCTATGAAGGTTAAATTCCTTTAGATTCCAGAATATTTAATTATTGAGTTTTTGCTTATGCATGAAATAGATAAAATGCAGAAAATAAAGAACACTAAAGTACAATCATACAGGGTGAAAACATGGAGTTGGGAAACACTTTTTGACTTTTTTTTTTCACAAAAAAACTGCAAAATTTTATGTTTTTCAACTTCAAACCCTTCAAACCCATATCTCCCTTAGGAATTTCACCTTGAAGTAAACGCAAGAGTTCTAGAGAATTGTATTAGCTTCGTACTCATATTTAAAAAAAATAAAAATTATGGACATATAGTGGGACAAATTTGAGGGGCACCAACAACATATACTTTAAAATTTTAGGTATGGATAATGAGGGACCTGTGTACCCCTCATTTTTTTTTAGAGATGATTATTCATTTTACGGAATCCAAATGTATGCTCATAATTTACACATATCATACTTGGAAGTGGACTATATGTTGAGGATTTTCATACTTAAGAACTATTTTTTTATTATTTATCGAAATGACATATGTTTAAAAAATGGTGCCTTATTGACACATGTTGGTGTCCTCACATTTTCTTTCAAATGTGATTCTTATCAAACAAACTAAAACTACCATTTTGAAGAGGACAATGCAAGGAACATCCTTGTGAGTTTTTACATTTTTTTGGTGTTGTCATTGTGATGATATTGAATTTTCATTGTGACTGATTTTTAGCTCACTAAATTTCCTAATGATAAAGTTTAGAAAAAAAAATAGTAAAAAGTAGAAATCTCAAATGAAATTCAAAAATTCTCATACAATGAGAAAGTAGATTCAATGATGAATCTATTGGTATAAAATATGAGAGGTAATTCTCATATTTTGCAGGGTTTCTACCTTGCTCAAGTGACAAATTTTAGAAAACTATAGAAATGCTTGTTTTATTTGTTGACCAGAAACTCTTGGCCGAGCAAATTTCTCGGCTGAGAAATTTACTAATTTCTAGGGAGAGAGTTTTTTGGCCCAAAAAGTAACCCAGAGTAAAACAAAACTCTCGCCTGAGAGTTTGTTTCAACTCTCGTCCGAAAGAATAAACAAACTCTCGAGCGAGAGATTTATTACATAACGCCCCGAGAATCTTTTAGGGGATGACATATTAATTGCCCGAGATTCCCGGCGGGATTCTATAATTTCTCACCCGAGAGTACTATATATAATATCTCACCCAAAAGTTTATTTCCATCATTCACCTTCGCAAGTATGAAAAAGAAGTTCAAGTTCAGATATTTTCAATGCGAAAAAAAGTTCTAAGGTGTTTTTTGTTTTGCTTATGGAGGTTTTAAACTTTTTCATATTAGAAATTTCTTTACAAAGGGTATATTTGCTCATTTTCTTTATAAGGGAAAATATTATATACTTGGTTTTGGCATATTATTGTTTTTTTTTAAAGACATTGTAAAATCGGTTTTAGCATATTAGTATTTGTTTTTTTAAAGGAAAAATGCAAATTTGGTTTTGGCATATTATTGTTTTTCTTAAGCAACATATTGTAAATTTTGTTTTGTCATATTACATTTTTTTTATATAAGGGATATATGGTGAATTTGGTTTTAGCATAGTACTATTATTTTTATAAAGGGGAATATTGTGAATTTGGTTTTGTTTTCATGTCATATTGCAATTTGTTTCATTAATTGTACAATTTTATATCCAAAATATTACTATGATTTCAGGTTTTTTCCATTGGAGTTTAGGTTTTTAATTCTTTCAACATGGGAAACCAAAAGAAATGCGCAACAAAACATGATCGCACCAGAACTGATGGAGAGGCAAGGAAAGATAGAAAACGTGAAAACATGAGAAAGTTAAGAGCAAAAAGAGCAATGGAAAGAAATGTGGAGCCACATGGCGGTGACGAAGAAATGCAAAATGTGGAGGCACATGGCAATGACGAAGAATTGCAAAATGTAGAGGCACATGGTGGTGATGAATAAATGCAAAATGTCGAGGAACACGTTGATGAAAGAAATGAAGAACATGGAGGTGACAAGGTAATGAAAAATGTGGAGCAAATGATGGGAAATATTGACATTGAGACCATGATTGGTGAGTAAATATTTTTTTATGTTTATAAAATTGTATTTAATACAAGTATATAACTGATTTAAAAGTTAAAAATATTATAAATTTATATATTTTCATGCAAGGTCAACATTCAACTTACAACATCCTACCATACCTATCAATTTACAGAGATTAATTGGAAGTTGCAACAATATCGTCATTGACAACAATTTTTTGGAGAATATGGATTCAAGCAAAATTGAATAGTTAGGACCTCCGATGCATGATCATACAACTCGATATAAAGCAAAAAAGACAATTATCTTGAAAGTATTCATGTCATAGCACAAGCTTAATTGTTACATAGATTGTTAAAGAAAAAATGTCTAAGAAATGCAATTAAATTATTGGGCATTAAAAGTGTCAAAGAGGTTAAAAAAAATGACATGGTATCAAAAAATGTGACCTCAACCCTTGCCACACTTTCCACACTTGCAAGGAAACAATCCCATGATTTTGTGGTTGATCGTAACACATTGCTAACAAGGGTTGTGGAAAAAAACACTGCAACTTATCGTTTGTTGGCTATGACTGCAAGAACATTAAAAACATTAAGAAAATTTGTATGGAAGCATAAAAATGTTAGGGTTCAATTAGACGAGGATGATGAAGTTGCATGTTGGGTTGTTATCTGTAGGCAACCTGATCAAGATAGACTTCTAGATAATGTGAAGGATACGGTGAAATAATTTTGGCATTTAAACTCTCGTGTCTTACCAAATGAAAAGGATGTTGTGTGATGTCATATATCTAAAGGAAACTATAAAACTTATGCCAAACACATAATAGAGGTCACTCAAGTGGAAATGTTCAAAACTTTTATGGAGAGTAATGTTGATGTCAAGATTTCCCTTAGCACATTTGTGAAGCTTAAACCATGGCATGTCAGGCCCATCATTGTCCGCAACACATGTTTTTGTCGATACCATATAGAATTTGAATTATATTATGAGACATTTCTAAGTTTTGGCAAACATTGTTGGAAAAATGACCCCCCTCCTTTGAGTGTTCATGAATTTGTATCTAAAATATTATGTGCACGAGTGAATGGTCAAGTATTGTTTAAGAAACAATGTAGGTGGTAGAAAATGTGAATAATGTTCTCATTTTGACCTTTTTTATGCTAAATACCCCATTGATCCAAATGATCCTTGATTTTTAAATCGCATTATGAAATGGAAGAGATATGAATATGTTGATTATACTTAT
Source organism: Picea abies (assembly GCA_900067695.1). NCBI lineage: Eukaryota > Viridiplantae > Streptophyta > Pinopsida > Pinales > Pinaceae > Picea > Picea abies. The sequence continues at coordinate 10,717 of CBVK0101805297.1, forward strand.
GTTACATATTCAACAACAACATCAAGAAAGATTGATTTAGTTGAAGAGGATATCTCTGTGACATATTTTATGGAGTTGTTTAGGGAGAAAATATATAGATATATCAAGCACTCTCATACAACACGATGGCGGGACTTATAGTTCAAGCAATAATGAGATTTATTTCCAAAAGGAACAATATTATCAATTGTTGATTTTTCTTAAAATTACACTTTCACTTCACAAAAGGAGATACAAAGTGAGTATTATCATTCAGACCAGGTATCTATATTTGTGCATATTTTGTATAGACATGCATAGCTTCATGTCGATGGTTTTGATAACATTGAAAATAATCATGAAGTGATTAAAGAGTATCATTTCTACATTAGTGATGATCGTACACATGATACATGTTTTTTCCAACATTGTTTTAATATTATTTATAAAGAATTATCAAGATGAGGGGTCACTTTTAAAGAGCATTGGGTGTGGTTAGATGGTTGTGTTGGTCAGTTTAAATCGACACACTCATTCTTATGGTTGTCTCACTTCATAATAAAACATATGTTCGCCACACATGGAGCTTTTTTGAAATGGGAGATGGAAAAGGAGAACATGATGGTGCTGGGGCATGCATAAAATCTCCACTTAGGAGATATCAAATGAATCACTTTTCTTCTCACTTCACAAATTCAAACGATGTTTTTAATTGGTGCAAGAAAAATTTAATCCATGAATTCAACGAAAGGATGGCTAATGTGAGAAGGTATGTAATTGTTTTGATGACCCTTAATGTTTTCAAATGCAATTACTTAATGTGCTTAGATGTACATGAGTATTTTTATTTAAAATATGAAAAAAATTTATTTTATTTAAATGTGAAATTTGATTTGCACGAGTTATGTGTTTATCTTGAACAGGTTCTTTTGGAATATTGCAATGGGTGATATTGACAGATCAATTCCATATAATTGTGATACAATCCCTGAAACAAGGGGCTTACACTCTATTAGGAGTAAGAAAATGGAAAATATACATGCAATCGAGAAACACAAGTACTCTTGTTTTTGTCTTGCATGTATTGATGATGTAGATTCCTTCGATGAGTGTCAAAAGCAAACTAACAAATTTGTTAAACCATCGATACACCAAGAATTGACATCATTGCACCCATTTGGAAATATCACGGATGTAGAGCACAACAATGAAGTGATTGTGATTGACAAGGATTATGATCGTGTTTTTGATATGGTTAGAGAAGGTGATGTATTTTTTGTCATTGCACCGATAATTAATCCAAAAACAATGCATTATTATTTATTGACATGCACTAGGTCGAAAAACAAGTTGATGCAAGAATTTAAAGATCTGTCAAATTATACGTATGCAATGGGTTCAATGGTTTTAATGGGACATTTATTTGTAGAAGTAAGGAAATGTAATTACCATATTCTTTTTCAAGACTACGAGCCAGATGTTATATGTGCTCAGTACAATTATTTGGTCATAGCAACCCCATTGCAGTTGAAGCCAATGAAGACTAGGAAAAAGTTCAAGAATTGACAGTGGAAATTGTCGATAGAAGATCATAATGTCATTCTTGAAAATAAGCCACTAACACATTTGATATGAATCAAGAACACATTGGTCAAGATGAATTTTTCTTTGATTCTAGGGTTAGAACATAGAATTGTTATATAAATTGCACTTTATAGTTTATGGACTTTATATTGGACTTTATATAGTTTATGGACTTTATATAGTTTTCAATATCAATGTGTTTTAATGATAAAAAATTAAATACTAGATATGTTTTGTTATTAGTTCTTACCTTTTAGGTTGGGAATATATGAATCGGTTGGATGTGGTTGGATGTGCTTCCTATTAACTTGCATAAAATCCAAGTATTTATTCCTCTTTTAACCAAATTTTTTTTTTTAAGATATAAAAAACTTACCTTATTTCTCATTACCTTGCTTCTACTTCATTTTTTAGTTTCTATCTAACCCTGGAGGAACTCTCTTGTGAAGGAACTTTATAGTAGGTTGAAACCTATAGTAAGCCTTATTACAATTATTTCTTTCACACTACATCTACTACATAGTCCCTATTTAATAGATATGGCCTAAGTACATAGAAATCTATCTATCTACTTAAGGGGGTTAGGGTAGGACCCTAATAGATTCACATGGTAAATTTTTTTGTGAAGATGTGATATGAAACATTAGATAGAGATATTAGTTTGAAACTACTAAAAAAATAAAATTAGTTTCCTTTTAGATGAATGTGGAGAATGGAAAGGTCATCCATCCTCTAACCCATAACCTTTGCCCAATGATTTCAAACATTCTATAATGGTATTTTTTAATGATGTAACAACATATGTTATAGAAATGGATGGAAAATCCATTGATACTAATAAATTTATTTATCCCCATTGCCAAATAGTATGGATTTTTTTTCAATATCTTTATAATTTTTTGTAATTGTATGGAACATTACAGAGTATGGTGTTTTTCTTGGGAAGCCTCCCTATAGATTTTTAATACGATTGAAATATATTCTCCTACATCAATAGTTCATTCTTAATCATTTTGATATTGTGTTCTTAAAACAAAGGATGGAGACTAAAAAAATAGTGATTTCTAGGCATGTGTAATGATTTCCCATACCTATATATGCTAGAGGCAAAGAGGGTTCAACTTAAAGGGAAGAGGTTTCTAATGCTTCCCATAGAATATCAAAGTATAAATGGGTTTATGAGCCAATTATATGGAAGGAAAGATATCAAGTTGGATCCTAAGATTTTCCTTTAAGAAAGAACTTTCAAAAAACATGTCTAAGTCTCGTTCTCATGTCTTTTAATGTGCATTTTCCTCTTCTTTAGACCTAGTCGATGAGATCCAAATCTGGAATAATTTCCTATTCCATTTTCTTAGATCCATTAGAAATACTACTTTCCTTTTAATTTGTCTAACATTAGACAAGGTTTAATATTTTAACAAGGACCTTCCCTTCATCTAGTAGTTTGTCCTTGAATTTTGTTTGGGACTCCCAACACTATTGTTTCCTCCTCATGTTCTTAGGTGTATAAATCTTAAATATTCTCATGAATATAACTGTAAATAAGTCTTCAAAGACATTGAAAAACTAGTGTGGACTATTACCTCATCTAGTAGATCCAATTCCTATGGGTCTGAGAGAGTGCATATTCCTCTAGACAAATATTTGTCATATATACTAATTTGATTCCCTTTTTTTCCAAATGATATTTTGAATAAATTCCGTCTCATTATTTCTCATCTTGATGTCTTGTCAAAACATTGTTTTCATACTATGATTGTGAATTAACATTGTTACTCCATCTTGCTTCATTATATAGTTTCTAACTCCATTTAGATACATATATTCACATTAAGGGTTTTAATACGTCAATTGAAGGAAAACATAATAATGTAATGGATCACTAGATATTCATGAGGTAGAGATATGCAAAGTATCAGAGAGGAGGATAGAGGGTTTGCCAAGGTTTATGCTACACGCTTAAGTGAATATAACTAGGAAGAGAGGAATGATTGAGGATGGGTGTAGCTGAAGGACGATCAAATGGTTACAAATCCATGGTTTAGGTAGAAAGGATCTCAAATATACTCAATTATATATCTAATGATATATCCACCATTTAATTTATATTGGGGTACACTTCTTCTCAAGAACTTCTAATAATCTCTCTAAATGAGGATGAGAGGATCTAGAGGGCTTCTCCACTGGTCATTTTATATTTTCAAGGAAATCTAGACAAGGTACCTATATTCATGTCCTTCATTAATTTGGAAGGTAACTAATAATATTAGAGTGTGATCCCTCTACTAATAGTAGAGGTATTTGATCTATATGAATCCTTCATTGGATAAAAAACCTTAATTATTGGTAATCCAAGTTTCCATCAATTTGAGAGATGGTTAGAAGATCTGTAAATCTCTTAGTTAGAGTATCCTCAAAGATGATGGTAGGAATTTCTTGAAACTTCTTGACAAAATTTGAATCCTAAGGTTAGGCTGTAATCGTGAGATTCTCTTCCCTATATCTTTCCCCAACTCTATGAAGGAATCTATTTTTCTCCCAAAGGAAAGTGCATAGGCACTGGTTAAACTCATATCCTAGTTCTAGACTATACATATTGACATTGCATTATAGTTTACCTTATTAAATAATTTTTTGTTTTAATACTTCTATAGGAAAAAAAATACTTTTAAAATTGAAAGAAAGACAACAACGATAACTACCTCAAACCAACAACCAAATCACAATGAAAAAAAATCTTTATAAAACCAAATAACTCATATGTCAATGTCACACTAGTGAGGACACTAATAAAAGTTTTCCCACACTTCTACTAACTCTCTAGGATACAGCAAAAAATAGTAGGCATGTTCACAAAACCATACACCGCAAAAAGCACATGAAAGTGATGATCAATGTACCGAAAACCCATAGAAGGATGAGGGTAAAATCAGTCCATAAATAAGAGCCAACTACATGACACAATTCAACAAAGACTTAGATGATTCAATATAAAAACAAGTGGGTAAGCTCTAGAACTACTTATTCCCCACGTCCATGTTATGAAGTTGGTAAAGAAGTAATGTTTGTCACATTAGTATCAGTTCCAAGAAAACATAATAATATTAAATTCACAAACTTTGCTCATGGACCACCTGTTATGCTTCTACAATGCAGTGTGTTGCATCTTCGTTGATTGTATTTGAGAGCCTTTGCAACTTTAAATCTCACTATGGCATATTCTTTGATGTTACCTGAGATATTTTGCAGCTTGGATTGCTCAAAGTTCTATCGAGTTTAGTTTTTCAGTTGTGTCTGGATCTACTTGTTCATATGAGGAATCTATGCAACTTTTCCATAAAAAGATCTCACCTGTTAACTGCTCAACCAAAGTTGATATTTCACTCAATCCCTCTCGGTCATTGGGTTTCCCATAAAGAATTTTGTTTTTAGGAATTAAAAATGTTGCTTCATCCATCTATAGGAGATAAGAAACTGCAGACAAGATAAAAATAAAGTTGCAACACTAGATAGGAAAAATGGAATAGCCAAATATACACGCAGACTCATTGATACTTCTTCAATTTAACTGCTAAATGGATTTTGTGTGAGCAAGGGTGATTTGCTACAGATTTCCATACTTGCAAGGCACACTAAGAATACAATTTTTTGTGTAGAAGGCTCTACTTCTAGCTACAACTCTAATCTATTGTTACAGTAATTGTGATACTCTATTTCAGCAAAAAGAATACCCTTCTATGTTTGATTATACATTTAGCTAAGCCATACTTATTGTTATCGCTCAACTTGAGCATATCCCTATTCACAATTATGGAATGATTCAAAACAGACTCATTGTGCCATCAACAAAACTATAGATACATTAATAACGCCAACAACCAAAGAACATCCTCACCATAAATTTAAAAAAGGAGATATCAACCAAAGAACATCCTCACCATAAATTTAACAAAGGAGATTTCAACTAGAGAAAAATCCTCTCGGGGAAGAAAAAACTCCAGAAATATATTAGAATGACAAAATACAGAAGATTACAAAGTTCTGCCCACAGATGTTACTTTGTAATCACACTCGGAATGTGTTACTGCACTTGCAAGGCAAAAAAGTATCGGGGCATTTCGATCTACCTATCTCCCTTATAACTTCAGAACCAGAAAAACCTAAACACTTGAAAGTTGACAAAGCCCCAAAAAGGGTGTCTTCATAAGCTCCACAGTTTAGAACCAATAAAGGACTATCTCCATACAAAGGATAAATGTCAAAACCAAGTGCTTTAGAAACTGTTTAGGTTCTTGTATGTTATATTTATCAAAAATAAAACAAAATTAAAGTCTATGACTTACAAACATCTTCCAAAAAGAAATAAAAGAAAGTGAGAACAAATCTGCATCAGATATATACATCCTCAGAAAGGGATAAAACCCCTTCTCATATGTCCTCTATCAGCACCTTATGCTCAACCACCAGATGACCTTCTTTAGAAAGTTTATCCACCTTTGTGTTCAGTTCCTGATACACATTCTTTAAGGTAATTAACAAAAAACTGATTTCTCTTAATTTGACAGCCCCAACGCTAAATGAATCCATCCCTCAAGGAAATTGTTAAAATAGAACTACAAAAACTGTGGGTTGCTAGCTTCATTTACCCAATTTAATAAAGTGAGTGAATTTCCCCACTAGTCATCATCCCAAAGAGTTTATTCATTGAGAGGCATAATTCCTTCACCATTTCCTTTAGACTGAATTTCCATTTGCTCATGGTTTTATGTGGGATGAAAAGTCAAAATGAAAGTTAATATATATATATATATATATATATTAACTTTAATGTGTGTATATATATATACACATGTTTGGGGACAAAATATACTGAAACTAATAAAATATTATCAATAATAAATATTGATACAATTTCCTCAACAACATGTGTATTTGTGCCCCTACCCTGAAATTTCATTAAAATTTAAGAGACTAACAACCCTATAAATTTTACTTTCAACTTAGGCATTGGCAATTTCAATTACAAATTTATATATAAATATATATCAACAAAGTAATACCTTTGTTTCTTCCTGATCAACATGATATTCATCAACATAGTCATCATCATTTAGTATTTGGGTATACTACATAAATTTCAATTAATTTATAGACATGAGATTTGGAGAATAAAAACATATGTATATATACAATGACATTTAATATGTAACATGTACATTCTAGCTCATATTGTAAATGTGTCTTTTGTAAGTTCAATTATTATAGAATACTTACGTATCATGCATGTGTGTCGATTTTCTCAAACAATGACTCGCTTATACCTATCTCTACAATATGTTGCATATTGCTCGACCTTTGATCGACTCATAAATCTAAAGACATCATCAGAATCATCGTCAAATGAGATGTCATCCATATTAGATGGAGATGTCATATTATTTATGTCAATTTATACCCCTGCCAATGCAACCCCAACATGCTCTTTTATCTGTGCACTCACCCTACTTCCTACTTCAGATGCCATTTCCAAATCCTCTTGAAAAGAAATGACTCTAGGATTTGGAACTACTAAACAAGGCACTAGATGACTATATTCAACATCTCATCGTGCATGAGGACATTCATATGTATGACCTTTTCTAGCACCATAGAAATCAGATCCCTTATCTGTATAGTCAGGGTCCATGTGCAACCGAAGATCTGCAATTAGCATCTTGAAAAAATATTGAGGGACCTCGTCATTATTTGGGAACTTCCCATATGCATAGAGGAACCTCAAGTAAATATGTGGTGCAATATTTGGATCATTGAATCTTACAATATTTAGACGTTTTTTGTCTTTAGGACACAAGTCAAATAATGAAAAGGCCATTTATTTTGTGACAACGTTTTTTTATTTCTTCGAACTATGGAAACCCATCACCGTCATTCTCCTCCTATGCATCATGTCATAAAAAACATGGGATTGATGGTCCAACCCCAATATAAGTCTCAATCAAAATGTTCATATTGTGCAAAACAATCTGGAGATTCTGTCGGCAAACGATAAAGATAGTAGAACTCTCAAGTTCACCCTGCAATCTCACGAAATGTTCCCTCATCTATTCCACAGTAAGCATTGCGACCTTGTCTTCCCAAGGAATCTCACCGGGAACATCTCTAGGATGAGTGTTGAGAGGGTCATATCTTTCATTGTGGGCATATTGACGTACTCGATGACCTCTCCTTGTATCACAAGGTGGAATAGGAGCACGAGCAACAAACACTGTAAGAAGTAAAACATGTGCAAGTATTAGAATGTACATATAATTTTTCGATCAAAGTATACATATTTAAATAAAATGTGTTCATTAAAAATACCCGATGGAGCCTCTGCCTCAGTGTGTACACTGTGCGTACTAGAAACTAACTCGTTTGTCGTATCAGTATTGTTAGAATGTCTAGAAGCCCTTGTAAAAAAAAAAATGGCAATCACATGTAAGTTTAAGCGAAATAACATAATTTTTTGCAAAAAAAACACTCATGTCAAACAAGAATTATGGTCAGAATTTACATAAACATTCTCTATCTTGCATTGGGTTGTATGTGTTAGGAGTATTTGCAGAATAAGGAACTGAATGCACATGCAAAAAAAAATCAATTCATATGCATGTAACGTTTTTAAAAATTCTAAGATATTTAACTTATACTAGAAAATGATAAATAACATTAAAAACTACCTATGTATGTCCTTTGTGCCTGTCCACTAGCCCCTGTAAAAAACAATAAATTGACAATCACATGTAAGTAAGAGAAATATCATAATTTTTCACAAATTAAACAAACATGTCAAACAAGATTTATGAACTCATATTTTACCTGATGGGCTTCATGTGGTAGGTGTATTAGAAGAATAAGGCATTGAATGCATGTGCACAAAAATAATCAAGTCTATGCATGTAATGTTTTAAAAAAGTAAAATATATTTAACTTGTACTAGAAAATGATAAATAGAATTAGAATGCCCTTATGCGTGTCCTTTGTGCACGTGGGTGCGCAACAATCAGACCATCCTGACGTTCAAGCTTCTCTCTTGCGATGTTTCTTGTTATCACTATAACAATTTTATATGGAATCCAAGTCTCGGGAATTAGCAGGAGGCTAAATCGGTATAGAGGAGCGATAAACTAGGGGACGAGGCCATATCTAGCGAACGAGGTTAAGTCTAGTGAAAATGTGAAGTTGATGGGACCCGATGGGTCATGGATCGTGGACGTCGTATATCAACAGTCGTGGACAATATCGGGCCAAGAACTAGCACATAGGTTAATCTCTTGAAAGCGGGCTGATAAGAATACCATGGTTTCATATCGGGACCACGTGGCACCACCAGATGCATATCGAGGGGAAAAGCGGGTGAACTTGAAACCACCAAATCCCATCCCGATATCACGTGTCAAATTATCATTAAATGTTTCAAATCCAAAGGTCACATGTGGAAAGGAAAATTTGACGGCCAGTGAAATTACCTCGAGACACTTGTTTGGGTACTTTTCATCTGTGAGATGTCAGGTGAGCACCGCCAAAAAACTGATTTGAAGGCTAATCATTTGAAATCAATGGCCAAATGTGATAAGTCGTTATCCCTGCAAGAAATTTCTTTAGCAACCCATGATTAGCACTCAATGACGGCTGTCATTCAAAACATGGGTGATATTACTCTATTTCTGGCGATTAATGTTTTATTTCATAGTGGGATACTCGCAAATCGAACCATCCATTTAAATCTTGTACAGTCGAGAGAAATAGGCTCTTGTTTCCAGGAAAACCAAAGGAAATGGAGGAGAAAAATCCAACGGCTTTCATAAAACCAGGAAATTCGAACAACAGGACAAAACTATCAATTGAGAGAAAGGAAGTGCTTGATGTGCAAATGCTGGCAACAAAATTTCACACAAAATCTGCAGATGAACCAGGGTCAGGTGAAGCAACAAGATTAAATCCTATCATGAAGGATTTGATCATCAATGGATACTATATGTAAGTTGGCAAGGGTAAAAGAAGAAAGTAATGGAAGAAGGAGGTTAAAGCTGAAGTGGTTGAAGGTATTGGAGAAAACCAACTTGATTGGCTTGACACTTTAAAGGAAGAGATTGCAAAACTGAAATAGATTACAAGCTAAATTAAGTATCTTTCAGGGAATTTTGTGATGATGCAGACAAGTGGCATTCAGGGTAAAAATCTCGAATATGTTAGTTTTTTATTATAACGTTCCCTAGAAAATAAGATTTCAGTTGTTGTACGTTACTCCTTCCGTGGCCAATATCTATTTTTGGAATCTTGGGGAAGATGATCCATTTTGAATTCCATATGTAACTTATCTATATATATTGTTTAAGAGATAAATGAATGGTTGGAATTACAGACAGGGGCATGCCCTCGTAGCAGGAGAATTTTCTAATTTCTTATGAACTTTAATATAAGTAGATAATGTTTTCTTAGATAGCCGAGATTCATCACAGTTTTGATGTTTAGTGTGTTTTCCTGTACTTTATATTCATGAATATGTTTTTTGTTGCTAGTAATAATCCTTAAATAATAGAAGGAATTCATTTTTGTTGGTGCTCCTTCTCACATCGATTATACTTGTTATGTATGTTGGTTATTGGTGTAGACTTCACTTGTGATTGGTGCTCTGCTTACAGTAGTCATCCCTCTTGTTTCCTCTTCTAATACTATACTAAGATATTCGCCTTCTATTAAACGCCTCTTGCTGATAGTAGTCTTTCCTTTCCTCTTCCATCTCATCTTACTTATTTGGTTGAACATCATACCTATTTTTCCTTTGTTCCCTTTGGAAATACATAGCTTATAACTCTTCATACGTTTTTAGAAATGGACCCCATTGCCCAATGGCCCTGCTCTTTTGTTTTTTTCCTACCTCCTTTAAATTTTACACCATGGCAGAATCAGACCTCTATACACACATTGCCAAATCTTTTGAATATCCCAAATAGTTGTATGGCAGACAAAGCCCTTTCTGGTTGGAAGGGTCAGAATCCAACCTAAATTCGGTTGAAATAGTTACCTCTATGGTTTTTTTTATCAGCCGAACAAATTTATAGAGTGCTAACATTTTGGCGTCGTTGCTGGGGAACAAAAGTAAAATCTTCCCTGGGAAAAAAGACAAATTTCAGATCTGAGTACTAATGGTGAAGAATATTTAGACACAAAAAGGTTGTATATCGTTCATCTGGCGACTCCATTTTCAATAATCTAGGGTTCAATTTTTTATGACGACTCCACTATCCAAAGACTCGTTAGCCTGAAGATTTTATTGGCAACTCCACTTAAGATTCAAATGTGATTTAGAGACTCCACTGGAAGATGAGATCCCTTGACAAAGGTATAAAAGGACATCATGGGAGAAAACAAGTACCTAAAGTTGAGTTTTTTCCAAGACATAATATTTTTTGTTATTGATTACCTTTTATCTTTTCCTGAACATGTTAAACAAATATTTCTTCACTTGTTGCATGCAAATGATAACCATGAAAATCTTGAAATTGTATATAATCCTCTTAAATTTATACAGATATCTCCTCAGTTTATCACTGATTTTGATCAGAATCTCCCGTTTGGGCCATGTGCTAACCATGACCAAGTTGATGAGCCTTATGAAACCAAGATTGATATTTCACCTCCTATACTTGATCCAACACTCTCCAAATACCAACACAGATACAGACCATTAAAATTACCTCACATCCTTCATGATTTTCCTCCAAAGCACTATGAGTACGTACCTGTGTTTGATGGAGAACATGGTGCCATAATATCTGAAAAACATATCCAATAGTTTGACCATTTTATAGATTTGTTTGAGATCGACCATGACGATGTTTGTATGAGAGCCTTCTCTCAAACCTTGAAAGGAGATACCAAAGAGTGGTTTAAACATTTGCATCCAGAGTCAATCAACTCATGGAAAGAATTGAAGAGTGTTTTTTCGAAGTTTTGGGGAAAGAAGAAATCTCTGGACCTACAACTTACATAATTCTATGCATTGAAAAGGCAAAGCAATGAGACTATTTCTACATTCAGTAGGAGATTTTCCAGTAATTATTATGATTTGACCAAATAAATTCAACCCACTAAAGCTACTTCTATGCTCCAGTATGCCACTAATCTTCACCCAGATTTGTCTTTCCTCCTGATGGAAAGAAGACCTAAGACCTTACAAAAAATGTTTAATGATGCTCAAGAGATTCAACACAATATCCTATCATGTGAAAAGATTTGAAATGAGGGGTTGGGTGCTCCAGGACATGATAATGAATATGAACATAGAACATTTGACTGAAATTTTGAGCGTAAAATGGATGATATCATAAATCCTCTTGAAATTTTAAATGTAAATGATTTTGCAAAGGATTATATTCCACTTATTGAAACATAGGGAACTTATGTAGTTTTCGATTCACCCCATGATAAGCATGGAGCTGATTGTTTCATATACTCATTTGTAGACAGTCAAGAAGAGGAGTTTGCAAATCAACTTGTTGAGGAACAGGTTGAATTCCCAAGATTTTTTTGTTAAATAATATTTTAGATGTTGTTGATTTGCCTATATATTATGAATATGACGATGACTATGATGATGACTTCCTAGAACAACCAACTGCATGTTCTCTACCTTAAAATGTTCCTTTTCAGTAGTGTAGTGAGATCCATCAGCCTACATATCACAGTTACAAAAAATAAAGTACTGAAACAACTGAAGGAAATTCTTTGCCTTTATGTTTTTCTTCATTTAAAATGTTGAAATAAAATGCCAAAATCATCATCGAGATAAAGGAATGTGTATTGATGCCAAATCACACTGATTCACTGAAACAATTTGACAAAGAATTGCAGCCATTGGTCAAAGAGGAATCTAAAAATAAGTGTGTTCAACAACTTGAAGAAATTGAAAAATATGCATATGAAAGAAATGAAGAAAATGAAGAAATATTTGAATCAAGAGAAAAAACCTTGCCATTAAGCTTTGCTTCTTTTGAATTGCTCAAGCAAAAGGTCAATAATGTTTTAGATAAAAAAACTTCCAGGTATGATGTTTAATTTGAAGAAAGAAATAGACATGTAAATGAAAGCCATCTTCCATTATGTTTATCTTCCTTTAAGTTGTTAAGAGCCAATCACGAGCAAATAGAGAAAGTTGGTAAAAGAGTTGTTGTTCAAAGTCATTTTCCTTCTTCTGAAATTGATGAAGATATCTAACTAGGTTTCCAGCAAGACAAAGTGTTTCAAAGTTGTCTTTCTTCACCTGTGAATGATGTGGTTGTTCAAATTCTAAGTGTCCTAGACACAGATGAGGATTTTGAAACTGCATCTATGGAGACTTCAAGCAGTGAACAACCAATTGACATAGAGTTCCAGGAAAGAAACAAAATAGTGTATGCCACTTTTCAATCAGAAATACATAAAGATAATGAAGAGGCAATTGTTTTATTTGATTCATTTGAAAATCATGGTTTTGAAAATGCATCCATGAGAACTCTAGAATGTGAAATAGTTCATTCTGTTATCTTTTCACATTTGCAAGAAGATTATGAACATGAACTTATTCCCCTTCATTCATTTGAAAGTCAAAATGACAATCCTCAAGAAAATTTCCAAAAGGTTAATAAAACCAAACCATAATTGTTTGATGAACAAGAGGATAGTCTTGATACACATAATATGGCTGTCATATTTGAAGATGTTCAAGGATGTATGAATGTTTTTGTTGATATGCATGGAAGAGTAGACAAACCTATTTCTTCCATTTCATTTGAAAAGGTTCTCAAAATAGAAGAAATAGAGCAGGAACAACAAACACTTATGAAAGAGGCTTGTCTTTATGTTTTTGTTCATGAAGAAGAAATGATTTTTCATGGTTTTCAAGATCTTGTGGCATGTTATATGGAGAGTTATAACAATCAAAATTTGTGGCTTAGGATGGATTGTAAGCTCAAAGATGAATATAATGGCCGGTCAACGTCAATATCGGATATGGATTGTTTTTCACCAGTAGTTTCTTTTTAGACAGCGATGTCTTCTAATTAAAAAGGTTGTTATGTCCAATAGTCTTAGCAGATTGTTCAACCTCTTGATGGAAATCTTTGGGTAAATCAAATGAAATAAAGAATGCAGTAGAATAAGTGAAACATGATTGTTGTCTTATGCATGTGTTAGAAGCTCCATTTAAAGTTTTGCTAGAAATAGTAAACAGTCCAAATAATTTTGAAATTCTAAGGTTTGAATTCATATATAACTTCTCGAATGGATTATTAGTAAACACGCTCTGGAGAAATCATGTGAAAAGTAAACAAGCAATGGATAGAATGTTGGCATGGCTGCATTGGCATTTTCATTTCACTTGATTGGCAATTCATTTCAATAGTTAGGGTAGGTAGGTTCCAATAAGCTTGTAGATCAAGAAATTTCAAGTTTAGGTTTCCAAATAAAGTGTTCATCCTTTAAGTGAGATCAGTGTGCAGATTGCAATTTTCAATGGACATTGGTAATAGGTCTAAGTATTATACACACCTTTTGTGAGAGAAGATCCAATGGATAAGGCACAGAGTCTTTTGTTCTTTGCTACCTCACAAGGAGGATAACATCCCCAGTTGGAGCCTATGTTATCACTATAACAATTTTATATGGAATCCAAGTCTTGGGAATTAGCAGGAGGATAAACCAGTATAGAGGAGAAATAAACTAGCGAACGGGGCCACATCTAGTGGATGAGGTTAAGTATAGTGAAAATGTGAAGTTGATGGGACACAGTGGGTCATGGATCGTGGACATCGCATATCAATGATCGTGGAGCATATCGGGCCAAGAACTAGCATGTAGGTTAATCTCTTGAAAGTGGGTCGATAAGAATACCATGGTTTCATCTTGGGACCATGTGGCGCTACCAGATGCATATGGGGGGGAAAAGCAGGTGGACTCGAAAACACCAAATCCCATCCTGATATCACGTGTCAAATTATCATTAAATGTGTCAAATCCAAAGGTCACATGTGGAAAGGGAAATTTGATGGCCAGTCAAATCACCTCGAGACACTTGTTTGGGTACTTTTCATCCGTGAGATGTTAGGTGAGTGTCGCCAAAAAACTGATTTGAAGGCTAATCATTTGAAATCAATGGCCAAGCGTGATAAGTTGTTATCCCTGCAAGAAATTTCATCAGCAACCCATGATTAGCACTCAATGACAACTGTCATTCAAAACATGGGTGATATTACTCTGTTTCTGGCGATTAAAGTTTTATTTCAGAGTGGGATACTCGCAAATCAAACCATCCGTCTAACTCTTGTACAGTTGAGAGAAATGGGCTCTTATTTCTGGGAAAACCAGAGGAAATGGAGGAGAAAAATCCAACGACTTTTAGTAAACCGGGAAATTCGAATAACATGACAAAACTATCATTTGAGAGAAAATAAGTGCTTGTTGTGCAAATGATAACAACAAAATTTCACACAAAATATGCGGATGAACCAGGTTCAGGTGAAGCAATGATATTAAATCCTATCATGAAGGATTTGATCATCAACTGATACCATATGCAAGCTGGAAAGGGTAAAAGAAGCAAGTGACAGAAGGTGGTTAAAGCTGAAGTGGTTGAAGGTATTGATGAAAACCAGCCTGATTGGCTTGACACTTTAAAGGAAGAGATTGCAAAACTAAAATAGATTACAAGATAAATTAAGTATCTTTCAGGGAATTTTGTGATGATGCAGACAAGTGGCATTCAGGTTAAAAATCTCAAACATGTCATTTTGTTATCATAACATTCCCTAGAAAATAAGAGTTCAGTTGTTGTACGTTACTCCTTCCGTGGCCAATATCTATTTTTGGAATCTTGGGGAAGATGATATGTTTTGAATAACATATGTAACTTATCTATATATATTATTTAAGACATAAATGAATGGTTGGACTTACCAGAGAGGGGTCTGCCCTCTTAGCAGGAGAATTTTGTAATTTCTTATGAACTTTAATATAAGCAGATAAGGTTTTATTAGATAGCCAAGATTCATCACGGTTTTGATGTTCAGTGTGTTTTCATGTACTTCATATTCATATATGTGTTTTTTGCTACTAGTAATAATCCTTAAATAATAGAAGGAATTCATTTTTGTTGGTGCTCCTTCTCACATCAATTATACTTGTTATGTATTTTGGTTGCTGGTGTAGAAGTCTCTTGTGATTGGTGCTCTGCTTACAGTATCCAACCCTCATGTTTCCTCTTCTAATACTATACCAAGAGATTCACCCTCTATTAGACGCCTCTTGTTCATAGTAGTATTTCCTTTCCTCTGCCATCTCATATTACTTATTTGGTTGAACATCATACCTATTTTTCCTTTGTTCCCTATGGAAATACATAGATTATAACTCTTCATACCTTTCCAGGAACGAACCCCATTGACCAATGGCCCTACTCTTCTTTTTTGTCCTAGCCCCTTTAAATTTTACACCATGGCAGAATCTGACCTCTGTACACACATTGTCAAATATTTTGAATATCCAAAATAGTTGTATGCCCAAGAGAGCCCTCTCTAGTTGGAAGGGTCATAATCCAACCTAAAGTCAGTTGAAACAATTACCTTTTTCGTTTGTTTTATCAGCCAAACAAATTTACAGAGTGGTAACACATCCAATAGACCCCACAAAAGTGTGTCTTTCATGGTCAAAACCACTACCTGTGCATGACAAGATCTTAGAAACATGTGTAAAAGAAGAGTTATGTTTATATTTTTTCACATTAAATATTATGTATATAACATATAGATTTAAGCATGAACTGAATAATGATTGAATTTACCCGATGATGACCTTTGGGAGTGTTAGTGCATAGAAACTAAATTTTCTTGACCCTGAAGTTGTGCAACTGTGCATGATGAGAATTTTCCACAAATTAAAAAACATGTCAAATTTAACATAAATATGTCCATATATGTATTTACATTAAACATTAAAAATATGTAACCTAGACTTGAACATATTGAAGTTAACAATTGAATGAACCTGATAGTATTTATCCTTGTAGATTACATTTGTGGCTATCATTAAATAGATTCAAAATCCTCGAAAACATTGTTGGTTGTCACGTATTGCGTGACTTGGGTTTTCTTGGTTTTTTATGTAGGCTTCCCATTCGTTGGTGATGTCTCGGTAAGAGGTCGTATATTAGATGGAACTTATTAAAATCCTAAAATGACATGCACAATAATTTTCCCTAGGGACTATCTCCATTTTGTCAAGAAATATCAAAGGTAACTAGAGGAAATTACAGTTAATTTCAATTATTTATTCATATAATTCCCTATGAAGAGGTTTTTTTTTAAACCAGGGAAAATGATCCAAATTACATCAAGTATTTGATGAGATCACAAATTCCTTGATGAGACAAGTCTTCTTGTTGTTGTAGAGAATGAACAATACAAGTGCATGACAAAGTATGCATCATTATTGAAGCTATTGTTTCCATTATAATATCATCACATATGGTCCTGCAACTCATGACTTATTTTCATGACACAAGGGTGAGTATCCAAAAATTCAAGCAACTTTACCAAGTTCAAGGGTGTAGGAAATTCATAAATATAAAAGTAACTAGCATAAGTACATACATGTGCATACCTTTTCCTATGCTTCAGTAGTATTTCTGCTAGGCTGGTGTATTTCTTTCATCATTACAAACTGTAAGTGTGATCACAATACACATTATGTTCAAGAGGTGCATGATTACAAGATTTGGCTAGGCACGTTGTGGGGACATGACAAAGGGAATAATAGAGATTATAAGCTTTTGGAGGGAAGGGTATCTTCTCCCAAAGGAAACTCATGCATCCTAGGAAGTAAAAGGTTGAGGGCATGATAATGTTTTCTTCTTGCCTATAAGAAAATGTGAAAATGTCTAAAGGAGAGGAATAGTTCACTTAATCATTTATCCTATAGTCCAAGATGAATTTCTCATGGAGAGTGTCGAGAATGGTGAATGGAAAAATTTGCGTTATACATGGTGCATAACTAAAATATTTTCTCCTTGCTCTAAAACTGTGCAAAATTCGTATACAATTTGATTCCATTTCCCCTAGAAATAGAAAAGGTTGTAATTTCACTTGGTAGTGGTAATGGACATAGTGAAATAGAGCTACTGAAGGAGTGGAAGATAAAACACAAGTGGCAAGAGGAATGGGAAATTCATTTCAACAGTGGTTTAAAATAATCACCTACACTAATTACTAATGCAAAGATTAGTAAACACATGAAGTTTAACCAGTGAAATCCCAAATCGCACCAATGGATGTTGTTATCACTAAAATTTCATCCGCAAATGGTTACAGGAATCCAACATCTTCAAATAGCTATGAGTCCACCCATGGACCAAAATTACCAAAAAAGCATTTCCAAAAGGTCCAAAACTATACAACCAGTTATAAAATCAAGATGTGCTATGACTATACAAGTCGCGCGTGCACATGCACCATCCAAAAACACAGGAAAAGTGCACATGCACATGATGCGCAACTGTGGATACTAAAAGCTGCCCACACCTGAGAAAAACACATTTATGAGGTTGGTCGGCCTCCCACCCACTTCTAGTTCAGCTTCCAAGTCAATTTGACATCCAAATCTCGGTTGGATCCAGCTAGTAATAGACCTAAAGGTGCCATAAACAACCCCTTTTCACACTAAAAGTTGGTTGCACAATACCTCAAAGTGGTGCTATAAAACAAGGCCATGGGTGCACTACATTTTCAAGGAATTCATTTGCAAGGTTATGCTACTGCTATTCTCTTGGGGATTCCTCTTTTCTCATCAAGAGCATACTAGCACCATTCCATTTGGGCAATCCACCTCACCTTTTGAGTGGGTTAGCTTGGGATTCTTTCACCATTTCTTTCAATTTTTCAAAGTTGTAAGAAGAGCTTAATATTGGGGGTTCAAGAGCCCTCCCTTGGGGGAAGAAGGGACCCAAAGTCCCCTTTCTTCTTGGTGTTTTATTTTCACTAATACAATCATTTCCATTGGTGACATGAGTCTTGTTTGCTTCTTGTTCTTAAGTCCTTATGCTCAATAGTTTAGTTGTTCTTTCCTTTTCTAGTTTAATTCTTAGCTTAGTCTTTTATGTTTATTTTTCTAACCCTTTCCTTCATTGTTGTCTTTCTTAGCTAACCCAACTAAGCTTGTAAGCACTTCTATTTTGCTCATTCAGGTGACAAAAGAGGCGCAACAGATTGGCGACTCCACTGGGGAGTGTATCAATTTCCTACCCCATTTGGGTTATTCTAGCTCTCCTTTTAGTTTATTTAACCTGTAGGTACCATAACCGGCCCAAGCCAACCTGCAAAACATCCAATTCAAAGCTGAGTTGAGAGAATTCCATCCGAAATTTTCTTCACAGCCGTGTGACAGTTGCACGTAGGTTTATTGGCCCACAGTCGCGCATCATGTGCTCGTGCGCCAAAATCACTATATTACTCAGCGCCTTCTGTGCACTCTCGCCCAAAAGTCTTTTTCAGTTGGCACATTGGTGCTCAGTGCGTCTCTGTCTACTCTGAGACCCGCGCACCTGTGCAGAAAAATACACATTGTAATCCTTTTTGTGATTTGTGGAAGGCCCCTAGCCTTCTTAAAGATGATTCCATGCATGTTGTAATTTGCACCACACTTAGTTCCCTCTCCATATAAAGGGATTAGTCAAAACACATAGGCACTTAGGGGATTTAAAATCATTATTCCCTCTTTTTCTTTCATTTTTCCACATGGATGGCCTGCTTTGACTAAGAGTATAAGTTGAAATCATTTGTAATCACACAAAACTTACAATGGGACCAAAAATTGGATATCAATAGTTGAGTATGCTCTTCTCTCGCGCTTCAAAGCGAACTTGAGAATCAAAAAAAGGTTGTAGGACAATTTCATCTCCCTTAAAAAGACTAAACCTTTAGGAGAGGACAACAACCCCCTCAGGACTCCGCTTAGTTTATTTTTCAAACACATCTCAAGATTGTAATGGGCCCATACATGCCCACATGCTACAAAGATAGGATAGTGTTGAAATTTACTTTCTTAGATTAAATCACTAGGGAAGTTTAAAGGTTTTGTAATGGGTCCATACATGCCCACATGATCATAATCTAGGATAGTTTCAAATCTTTCTTAGATTAAATCACAAATAGGGAGTTAAAGGAATAGTAAGGACCCACATGTCCACATGCTAGTTTCCCAGGGACTTTTGAATTCCGCAAGGTTGTACCAATAACACATAGTAACTTAGGTAATCAACACTTGTAAGGACCAAGAAAAGTTCACACGCAACAAGGTGATAACTAAATTATTAAAAAATTGGCACACTTTCACTTGTTCACACACAAAGTCACTTCTCACTCACATAGTTTTCATCTCGAAAACGTGGAGGTTGAAGTAAATTTCCTCCAAAGGGATTCTGAAAACACCCCACCCCTTTCATGATGAACCTATCCACTCCCACTTAATTTCAACGAGGTTGGCTCACACCCCCAATCTCTCAAACAACCACATCTAAAAATTTTCTAAAAAAATCACTAAGTTTTTCTCCACAGGAGGTACCAAAAGAAATATTTTAGTCTAGGTAGGATTTTGGGGATAGGCATCCAAATAACTTCCTGTTATCTGGTTCTCACATTTTCAAAACAATAGAAGTTGTCAAATAGGGAACTTTAAATCCTCCAAGTCAAGTGTTCCTAACACCATAAGGCAGGGAGATACTCGTGAAGGGTTGAAGGCCAAGGTCCGGTTGTTCTGTGCGCCCCCCCTTGAGGCACCCACCTCTTGGACGGGATCCAGCCCGTGACCCATTTCTTAGGCCGAAAATCTAAATGTCGCACTTTGACCAAGGTACCTAGTGACCAAATTTTAGGACATCTACCCAGGTGGAAATTGTGGGCTGAAATTGCACCTTGATCAGATTTTGTGTGGATATTGGGAAATATCGTCATCTCTTTCGAGATATGCACCCTCTACCCCTAATTATAATTGATTACTTCATCCTTTACTAATCCCTCTTCTGGTGGATTTAGACCCCGCTGTTGAGTACTATTGGAAGGTCCATTGCTATTTGAGAGGAAGGACATTACGTCTTTTAAGACACGAGTATTTTTTTTCTTTATTCCCTTTCACAGAAAAAACCCACCTATCCACATATATGCTTCTTTATCAAAACACTTTATGTATGACACACTTCTGATTACATTTGATTTGGATATATATCGTGTAATGTTCAAAAATTGCAACAAAGGGTCTTGTTTATCTATTACTCTCACCCCCATTCACACACATCCACTCATCTAGTCGGACATCATTGGGGACCAACAGAACCCCTGTCGTTCCAGACACTTGCTAAACCTCCCTCCTATTCTAGGAGGAGTTCCTAGTCTTTCCAACTCATCGGCTCCACCTTCTCATACCCCTCTGAGTGCCACTGTCTTGGGATATGTGTTGGTCCCCGATTTTGATCATGTTTTTGCCTATATTATATTCCAAAGACCGCCATTTATATACCCAGTACCACCTTTTTGGCCTTGTTTTGACATAATTGACTTCTCCCTACCATTCAATGGGGCTACTTAAGGTATCTTTATGTTTCAAGCTATTCTTATGCATTTTGATGCTTTAAATTGATATTGGAACTAATGTCGCTTGGGTTAGGTACCACTTCTATTTTTGGAACAGGATTGTCGGTACCAGGTACCAACTCGTACCCGTGGAGATACCAATGGAGCCACTCAAGATCTGTGTGTTATGGTCTGAATGGGAGACAGAAAGATTCGCATGATAGCTGGAGTCATCACTCACAGGGTGCTTGAAGGCATAATGATAAAACTGGGTCGTTAATTCTTCATCGTTCACACTTCGTGACACTACGTGTCACAAAGATGTGAAGGTCGTTTTTAAACTTGATTTCAGGCTATTTTCGGATCGGGGAATCCGTTTGAACTTATGTATTTTGCTTTAGACTGTTATGAGGAGGATTTATATAAACCCGAGATCACTCCTGAGAATGGGTTGGATTATGTTACATCGTAAACACATGTTTCTGAATACAAACTGCTATTACGATATATTACCCGACTGTCATACAGTTTGAGTATTTTTCTTATGAGTTAATGAAGCGTGAAGTTACACCATGTTTGCATAGAATGTTATAGTCGGCTCTGTTTATTACTTACATCATTTGTGCCGTTTGGTTGGGCCCGCCAAACAGGTGCAAGCCGCTGCTTTATTTTATCATAGGTTTAGTTATTTCAGTGTGTTAGTGTTTTCTTACATGATAGTTTAAAGTTTCAGAATTGACTCATTCAAAGTTGTGTTTATTTATTCCCCAATTGAATCGTTCCAGCGTACTGTTATCTTTGACGTTGCTGAGTATTGAATGCATAACTGATGCCTGTAGGGTTTAGAGTATGAACGTGGTTTGTTTGGCTTCTAGTTTTCAATTCGAACATAACTTAGAATTGGCATGAACTTTGCTTTGTTAAATAGTTAGTTACCTTGCTTCATTAGAACAAATAGATTACAGTTAAAGTAAAGGGAGCTTTCGGTACCAGTAAGTAGGGTAGTACTCTGTTTTCCTGTAGATAGATTTAGATTGATTTTAATGTTCAGGTTAAATGCATTTTAGGAAACACTCTTTTTGTCGTGGCTTGAATAGAAATGGTGATAATAGATGACTAAAAGTAGTGGTGGAATAAGCTTGTGAAATCATACTTATGAATGGAAATAGAAGCACCAGCATTTAAACATAAGACTGTTTTCTGTTGATGACTTAAATAGGAAATGATAAGTTTCAAGATCGTCATTAAGATTCAAGTTCTCAGAGTGAGTTTATGTTTTCTTTTCAGGATAGTCTTTAGATAGGAATTATCTTACCTGCACATACAGTGTATCAGCTCAAAGTTTACCAACCCTGGTTTGACAATTTAGTGTTTCAGGTCATTCAAATCTTCAAATTAGCAGCCTGACAATATGCTTTCTTGGTTCCACCTTACTTGGGTCCAATTCCCAAGGTCCACCGCCCACTCTCTCTCCTTTACACAGAAGCAGGGGACCAACTTCCTCTCAAGGGGGAAGTACAAACCCACCTAGTCCCCCTCAAGGGTCAGGTTCACAAAACACTCACACCATAGATGGAATTAATCCTCCACCACCACTCCAGATGCCATACTTGGCCTCTCTCAACATACCAGACCTAAGAAAACTCACAAATGATCCTATATTGCATGACCCCACATGGCCTTCAATGCCTACCAAACTACCTTCAGATATCCCCAAGTTTTGAAGGAAAGGCAAGAGATGACCCTGCCAACCATGTCATGACTTTCCACTTATGGTGCTCTTCCAACAACATTATGGATGATTCCATCCAACTACGATTATTTCAACGCACACTCATTGGCCCATCATCCAAATGGTATGTAGACAAAAAATCAGGGTCCCATGCGAATTTCGAATCCCTGGCCAAAGAATTTTTTACCTTTTTCCAATTACCAATCGGTCATGACAATGGTCTTAAAATACTCTCTGATTTTAAACAAACCTCAGCCACACATATCACTGATCACATTCACGAGTGGCGTCGACGACGTATTTTGTGCAAAGCAAAAACCACCAAACAACAATGTCTCGATTGGTTTCTCAGATCACTTGTCTCTCTCCTCGGTAAAGATGTGGCTTCCACCTTCCCCTAATCAGAAGAAGAATCCATCAGTAAGGCTCAACAATACGACCTCATCTATTCACAATCAGGATACTTGTATGCAGTACTCCCTGATCTCCCAAGACCCATGCCATTTGGCCAAGATAAGCTTGGGATGTCTCACTCAACAGACGGATTGATTGGTACCACCACACACCACAATCTGCCACCCCAACAACCACCAATGTATGGCACACCTCAATATCCGCTGGCATATGGAGGAACCCCTTATTATCCTCCACCCCCTTATCAACAACCATACCTTGTTTCCCTTCCTCCACCCATCAGTGGGCCACCGCCAACACCCACAATACACCCACCTATCCAAACAAGTTTTGGTACTCCCTCTACCTCAAATTATACTCTAAGTACTAGCAAAAGCGCCACTCCTTCCTATGTACCTTATGGATCATTACCACAACATAATCCATACTTTCCATTTCCTAGCCCTCCACAGCCCATGGCTCCACCACCAGGACACCCTCACGCTGGGGTTAATTTTGTTCAACCCTCTCCCATTCAACAATATAAAAATTTTGAACAGTTGAATACAAAAAATCCAACTCATTAGTTGAATAATGCCAAAAAGAAAGGAAAAAACCGGAACAATAACAACCCAAGTCAAGGTGGAAATCACCCCCAACAGAACCAACCTACTGGGGGCAACCAGAACCAAGGGACTCAGAACCCCCAAGGGGGCAACAATAACAGGCGTCAAGGGAAAAATAAAATAACCTTCGAACCAACTTCCCCTATGCCCTTTGCGGTGAGTTCGGTCATTATAATCATCATTGCCCCCAAATCACTGATTTTAAATGGATGAAAGACTCAATGAATGGACCACATTCTCCAGCACCGCCTGCCCCTCAACAGGCCCCACAACAATACGTGCAACAACCACCCCCATCTATGCTGCAGAACCCCATTCCACACCAAGGAGTGATGAACACCCAACAGGACATGCAGCCTACCCCACCACAGTTGGGACAATATCTCAATCCAAGCAATCTCGTAGATCGTACTATCCTCCTCACTAGTGAGGAAGAAGTCCTTCTACAAACAAGTAGTCGTCAATACCGTGCACCCTCTAAGTCTCTTCCCATTCCCTCATAAACAATCCCACCACCAACAGGATCCCCTTTGATGATCCCTCGCCCTAACACGGAAACACCTCTTTGCATCCCCCGCATCCCATTGCGCAGGAATGTCCACAACCCGTAGGCTAGGGCAGCTCATAATTACAGTTTGGTCGATGACTTGGCATAGTCCTCGCTACCATGTCAGTATTAGAAGTACTTCAAACTTTTCCCACTCAACGGAAATCATTACTTTCCACCTTGGGGGAAGTCGACCCTACGGATACTCAACTCATCACATTTGATCTCGACAGCGAAGAACCTCGCCTCCCCACTCTCATCGCTTTTCAAATCCTTGTTAAAATTCGGAACAGTATAGTTCATTGGGGCATCATCGATGAAGGTGCATCCACATGCATCATGTCCAAGTCTGTATGGCAGAAACTTGGTTCCCCCGAACTCATACCATTTTCCATTACCTTAAGAGCTTATGACAGATGACCATCTTCTCCCGAAGGGCTCTTCCAAAATGTCCCTGTAGAACTCGAGGGCAAGACCATTCTCATTGACATTGAAGTTATCGATGCCCCACTCGATTACAATATCTTGTTCGGTCGTAGCTACATGTACGCTATGAAGGCAGTTGCCTCTTCTGTCTTTCGAACCATGATGTTCCCCTATAACGGGAAGATCATTACCATTGACCAAGTTTCACACTATGAGCCTAACCCTTCTGCCAACATTGATAACATTCTCCCTCTCATCCACACTAATCCTGAGGCATACCCACTCATCGAGATGGCCCCTAGAATTTTCAAAGACCCATCCTTGTTAGGAACTTACCATGGTGCACCACCACTCATTCATCCTTCCAATAAGGTATGTATCATCTCATCCAAAGGAACTAACATTGAGGATACCCTTCCTCCTAGTAAGGATTCTCTTATATCTAACGTCCCACTAGTCGCAGAGCTCCTCCCTCAAGAATCTCTTGTGAACTCATTGACTCCACTTGTTCACGATTTCACCTCACCACAAGGCCATATCCCAGTTTGGGAGACAGTTCCCCAAGACATTACTCAAATCCCTTTATTTTACCCCCCACCAGGTGTATAGTCTTTCCAGGTCATTGCAACGCTTACCCTTCCTAATATGGTACTGGCAATCCCAGTTTGGTATTTACATCCACCTGAGATGGTTCCTCAACCATCCCTCCCTCCCCAAACAGAAGGAATCCCAATGCAAATTCCCATACTCACTCCCACCATACCCCCTACACCTGCACCCACTAACCCCCCTGCTACAACTGGGGGTAGGCGAAAGAATAAGGAGCCTACAATTCCACTTCCCCCACGCATCCACCCTCCTTGTGCACTATGCGAGAAAGATGGCCACCCCACCAACAAATGCCCATCTCTCCCCGAGTTATGTAATCTCATCCAACTCCCTCAAGCACCACCACCGCTCATCGCTTCCTCCAATATTATTGCTATCTCACAGAACACAAGTAACAAAGGACTGCGAACCAAATTTGCATGTGCCATCTATTCAAAATATGGCCATTACACACACCACTGTCCAGCGTTACCTCAATTCCGACAAACACTAACAACTGTATGCCAGAGCTTTCAGGACACACCCACCCCAACTCCTGTCACCGACATCCATTATGTCACAACCTCAATCAATGAACGTATGATATGACCTTGCTCTCTCTGCGAATCCCTAGATCATTTCACATATCAATGTCCTATGATCATTGAATATAGGCAAGGACAAGTGACCCTCATTCAAAATCCTACACCCCCTACAGAATTGATGATTAACGTTAACCCATCACTAGAGATTCTTCATATTATTTCTCCTGAGCCAGAAGCACTCCCCACTCCTCCATGGTTCTTGGATGACTTATACGACGATTTACCCCCAAATCCCCCCAATTCTCCCATTCATTTCCCCACGGAAATTTTACGCCCAACTACCATTTATAACCCTCAGTATCTCGGTATTTGGTTTATGAAGAGCAAACCATCGCAATCTCATTGCGCCATCCCTCATGCTTATTCACCACCATAAGATAACCACATGGTGACAGTCACTGATATCACTCTTTTAGATCCCTTGTATTCCCGACAATTTCACTGTGACGAGGACATACTCGAGGAATTAACCACCCCCGACTACCCATGGGATG
The DNA here is from genome assembly GCA_900067695.1 of Picea abies. Lineage (NCBI taxonomy): Eukaryota > Viridiplantae > Streptophyta > Pinopsida > Pinales > Pinaceae > Picea > Picea abies. Next base: position 37,328 of record CBVK0101805297.1, read on the forward strand.
TGCTGCACCACAGAGCGCTCTTCTTTTCATAGGAAGCCTTCACGCCTCCTAACCAACACCCCATATATACAGTCGAAACCAAGGATTTTATCCCATTAGGGCATATCAACTAGTTCAACAACCCCATCCCTGCCCCTGACGTTTTTGAAGAAGGCAATATGGACAACATTTCCCTTACCATCAAAATCGATATTTCCATAAAAAATGGAGTCGTCGAGGAAATCACCATTGGCGTCGCATGCACTCCTAAAGAAGTCACCACCTACAAAGCCCTCTTCCAAGAGTACCAGGATATTTTTTCCTGGTCATACACAGAGATGTCTGGCCTTGATCTCTCTATTGTCGAACATCACATAGACACCTGGCCTGATATCACACCAATTCACCAAAAACAACAACTGCTACACCCATCCAAAGCAGCAGCCATCAAAGCTGAGTTTGACAAATTACGCACGGCTGGGTTCATCTACCCCATCGCCTATACCTCATGGGTCTCCAACCCTGTCCCCATTAACAAAAAATAGGGCACCATCCGTGTATGCACAGACTTTCGCAATCTCAATCACGCCTGTCCCAAAGACAACTTTCCAACGCCTTTCATTGATCAAATTATCGATGACTACACAGGCTATGAGGCTTTATCCTTCATGGATGGTTTCTCTAGCTATAACCAAATCCAAATCCATCCATCCGATCAATACAAGACCACATTCACAACCCCTTGGGGTACTTTTTCATATTGTGTCATGCCTTTTGGCCTAAAAAACGCTGGCGCAACTTTCCAATGGGCTATGACATACATTTTTCATGATCTGGCTCATATCATTCTCGCATACTTGGACAATCTCATAGCTCGATCCAAAAAACACACTCAGCATCTTGATGATTTACAAATCATCTTCCAAAGGTGTCGTCAGTACAACATCCTCTTGAACCCCCTCAAGTGTGTGTTGTGCGTTACTGTCGGACACCTCCTCGAGTTCATCGTTTCCCAAAGTGGTATTACCGTGGACCCCCTCAAAGTCCAGGCCATCACAAAAATTCCACGCCCCCGAAATTTACGCCAACTCCAGAGCCTACAAGGAAAAGATAACATTTTATGGCGATTTGTCCCAGACTATGCCACTCGAGAACATGGTTTCCTTCGCTTACTACGCCACAACATCCCATTCCACTGGGATGAACATGCCCAAAAAGCTTTCGACAATATTAAAATGGCACTCTCCAATGCCCCGTTAATTAGTTCACTCGACTATAATCGCAACTATATCCTCTACATATCAGCCTCAGTTGTCTTAGTAGCAAGAGTTCTCATTCAAATTGGAGATGATGATTGTGAGCATGTCATTTATTACATTAGTAAAAACCTCTCAGGGCCACCCTTGAAATACAATCATGAAGAGAAACTAGCCCTTGCAGTCATCCTCGCAGTCCAAAAACTGCACCATTACATTCTGCTTCACACAACCAAAGTCATAGAAGATTCCAACCCCATGCAATACTTGCTCATTCATCGAACAATTAATGGTAAATTTTCCCAATGGATCGTTATCCTTCAGGGGTACGATCTTGAATTTGCAACACCCAAGAACAAGAAAGCTCTCATCCTCGCCAAAATCATCACAACATTCCCCTCTATTACTACTAGTTCCCCCGTCAATACTGACTTCCCCGATGAACATCTCTTTTACATCCCCTCAGATGATCCTTGGTATGGCGATCTCCTTATCTACCTCTGAACCCAAAAGTTCAGTAACCACCTCTCACGAGATGATCATCAACGTATTCTCCATCAATCCCCCCGCTATCTCCTCATCGGAGATATCTTATATCGGCGAGGGGTCGACACCATACTCCGTTGATGCTTGCTTATTGACGAGGCCGATAGAGTCTTGAACGACTGCCATAGTGGCGTGTGCGGGGGCCATCTCTTGGGGATGTCCACCGCTCAGAAAATCATTCATGCAGGTTACTTTTGGCTTACATTATTTCACGATTGCATTCATGCCGTGAAGCGATGCGATAAATGTCAGCTTTATGCCAAGAAAGCACGAGCACCACCTACTCTTCTACACCTAGTCATTACTGTCGGTCCCTTTTGTAAATGGGGCATCAACTTCATGACGTGCAACCCTCCATCTAGCAATGGACACAAATACATTGTCGTCGCAGTCGACTACTTCACAAAGTGGGTTGAAGCCATGCCTACCTTCAACAACACCGTTGACAGTGCGACATGTTTTTTCTTTAACCACGTCATATCCCGCTTTGGAGTACCACTCCAACTAGTCTTTGATCATAGGAAAATTTTCGAGAATGAGATTTTTGTTGAACTCTCATCCCGGTTAGGATTCTCCCACGAGTTCGCCTCACCATACTACCCTCATTCCAACGGGTAGGTTGAAGCAGTTAACAAGGTCCTTAAGACCATGTTACAATGCACGATTAACAAACATAAGACCAATTGGCATCATATGTTATTTTCTGCACTATGGGCTTACCATATGGTCGTCAAAATGGCCACTGGTTTCCAACCATTTCATCTAGTCCATGGGGTCGAGGCCACTCTTCCTATCGATTGAGAAATTCCCACCTTACGCACCGCATGAATTGAGCTATTGCCCGATACTGCTCCAATGGAGCAACGTTTTCTAAACTTAGATTCCTTGGATGAAGATCGTCGATCTTCATTACAGAACAATGAGGCAGCCAAAAAATGGTCAAAATCCACTTTTGATCGCCATGTCAACCTTCACTCATTTCATGAAGGCAACCTCATCCTTGCTTATGATATCGCTCACGATACCTTTGTTCATGGAAAATTAGAGTCACTGTGGCATGGCCCTTACATTATCCAACATTGCCTCTCTCTCAAAGAACCCGTCAACGGGTTGTACTTAAATAAATTTTATGCCTGAGCATAGTCATTCTACACTAGGTTATTTTCTTTTGTAGTGTTTTTACTCTTCTTTTTTTTCCACACCTCACGTCTAAACTATCATTTGTGTTATTGACAGATGCCTCCCCCATCGGCCTACCACATCGGTTACATCGAAGGCGCCAACCATTGGACACAAAATCTCGCTTTGGCTACCTGGGCCCTCTATTCCCCCTCACATGAACTGATCCACTCCAACGACATATGTTTGGGCTCTGCAACCAACAACCAAGCTGAGTACACTATCGTCATTGGTCTCCTCGCTGATTCCATCCATCATCGTATTCGTCACCTTAGCATCTTACTTGACTCTCAACTGGTCGTCCTCCAGCTCAACAATGTGTACCATGTTTCGCAATCCTTGCCTCTTTCGCAAATACCTGCAAGTTAGAATTTTATCTCGACATTTTGATTTCATTACATTTACACATATTCTAAGACAATTTAATCAAATTACAGATAACTTATATAACATTGTACTAGATTGGCATATATCACATCAAGACACCTTTACACACACATAAACCATCAGAAGTCTGTCACAGCATATAGATTAGACATCATACACAACATTAAAAAATTCTCACACACATGTGAACATCACACAGACCCCAAAATGTATATCCATATATATATATATATA
>CBVK0101805305.1:0-25110 GCA_900067695.1 Picea abies
GCTCTATGATAGGAAGTCTTTTTTACATCACAGCATCACGGCCTGATATAATGCAAGTAGTTGGAATGGTAGGTCGTTATCAGTCTGGTCCTAAACAAATTCATTTGGTAGATGTCAAAAGGATATTCAAATACTTGAAGGGAACAATGACTTATGTTCTGTGGTATCCTAGAAATCAGAATTTCCAGTTAACTACTTATTCAGATGCAAATTGGGCAAACTATGTTGATGAGAGAAAAAGCACCAATGGAGGAGCATTCTTTCTAGGTGACTCATTAGTAGCATGGCTTAGAAAAAATCAAGGATCCATTTCATTATCAACTACAGAGGTAGAATACATTGATGTTGCTACTTGCTGCACAAAAATTTTATGGATGATACAAACCCTTGCATATTTGAAGGTAACTTACACTGATCCCATTCCAATTCACTGTGATAACACCAGTGCCATTAGTGTCTTCAAGAATATTGTTCTTCATTCAAAGACTAAGCATATTCCAATAAAGTACCATTTTCTCAAAGAACAAGTTACAAACAAAATTGTTCAACTGAATTATATACCTTCTCCAGAACAGATTGCAGATATATTTACAAAACCATTAGCAGCAACCCCTTTTGGATATCTTCGTCAAAAGTTGGGGGTTGTAATTTCTTGTGTCTAATCTGTTCACCTGGTCAGGGGGAGTACTTATTGAATATCTGGTGTATTTCCAAGATGCTCATAGTTGACAGGGGGAGTATGTTTTGCAACAGCTCAGGGGGAGCATGTTTCTTCTTTGACATTGATGTCAAAGGGGGAGAAAAGAGTCCAGGAGGAGAATCTGAATGCATGTGGGTGCTTGTGTTTCCATCAACGCCAAAGGGGGAGATTGTTGGCAAATATTTAATAGACAGCGAATGCTTGTCATTGATGGCAAGTAAAGAAATGAAAATAGACGCTGCAGAGAAGATTTGAATAAGCTCAGAAGAGATAGTGCAGAGGATTGTTGGCAAGAATAGCGATGGCAAAGATCAACATGATCAGCAGTGCAGTGATTATGGGGGAGGAGCAGCAACAGTGATCGATGGATCAACAATTTAGAATTCTCGATGACTGTCAAATCTCAATATAGACAAGATGAGCACGCACATATGGAGAATAGATCTCGGGCGTTAGATCTGAGCACGAGGATCGACCATCGTAGGATCCAGGAGAATCTGCACGATCTTTAAAAGTGCAAGTTGAAGCAAGTTTGCGAAATCATGAAAATATCCTGACCGTTAATACACCAAAAGATGCGGACCGTTGATCAAAGCTCCATTTCGGAGTTTCACCTATCGCGAATTGGAGTGACAAGAACTTCCATCAAAGGAATCGCGAGATGCGAATTCACGATAAGATCTGGACCGTAGATTTATCGAGATCGTGGACCGTTGATCCCATGCCATTTCAGAGTTTCATGAATCGCGACTTGGAGAGGCAAGAAACATAAACGCTAAAATCTTGATATGTGAAATCACGATTTAATCGCAGCCATCAGTTCGAGGTTTGTTCTGGACCATTGATCTGATCTCCATCTTAGAGCTTCGCCTATTGCGACTTGGAGAGGCAAGAAACAAAACCACCGAAATCACGATATGTGAATTCGCAATTTAATTGCAGCTGTTAGATCAAGGTGTGATCTAGACCATTGATCCGACTCCATTTTGGAGTCTCGCCTATCGCAACTTGGAGAGGCAAGAAACATAACCAATGAACTCGCGAGATGCGAAATCGCAATTTAATCGCAGCTGTCAGATCAAGGTATGATCTGAACCGTTGATCCGGCTCCATCTCGGAGCTTCGCCTATCGCGAGTTGGAGAGGCAATAAACATAACCACTGAACTCACAAGATGAAAAATCACGATATGATCTGAACCATTGAATTAAGATCAAATCTGGACCGTCAAATCATAGGACAAGTCACTGACTTGGAGTCAACGGATCCTGGTGTGGAAACTCACGAGATGTGAGATCGCGATAAGATCTGGACCGTCGGATCTATGGAGATTTCAACAGATGATCAGATGAAGTTTATAAACTCACAAAGCGCCTTTTGTCATAGCCTATGGTCACCACCGGTGGTCATGAGAAGGGAAGGAGTTAGTTCAGATAATCTCCATTTCAAGGTTTCGGGGATCGTGACTTGGAGAGTCAAGATGCCTCATCTCTAGATTCACGAAATGTGAATTTGCGAAAAGCACTTCATGCATAAGCACTTGGTCATGGCCTTGGTCATATAGAGGAAGGAGCTAGTGCAGAAAAGCTCTGTATCGAAGTTTCGGAGCTCACGACATGAAGTGTCGAGACTCTTGGCCATAGGAATGCCGAAATTCTGAAACCCAATTTAAAGGCAAGATTAATAAAATTCATCGGTTACGAATCAGTTAGCAAAACTGATTCATGATTCATGATCAGTTGGCATTTCAGTTGCTTAGATGGTTTTCTTTTTCCAAAGAAGATGCGAAGTGTAATAGCTGTGGGCAAGGTGCATAAAATAAGAAGATACAGACCGTGCGAGGTTGGTTGTTCTGGATGAAAAATGAATTAAACTGTAAGAAAGGGAAAATCACAGGATGCGCAGTGTGAGACTAAGAATATGCATAGTGTGAGATAAAACTCAAAGAAGAGTAACAGATGACAGAACAAGTTGAAGCAGAGAAGAATGACAGAACAAGTTGAAGCAGAGCAAATTTGCAGAACAGATAAAGGAAGAGAACAATTGCAGAACAGTTAGAAGAAGACCAGATCTACAGAACAAAGAAGAAGTGGTAAGAATCAATTTATCTGTGTAGTTGGTTTTTTAATTATTCATTTATATTCCAAGGTGGTTGGGAGGTGCTAGGGAGGATTGTTGTCCTCAGAGGTTCAAGTGGGATCTTGAACACGGGGAGTTGTAGCTTCCATTTGGTTGCAGTCAAAGAAACCAGGGTGGCAGGGTGGTGCAAGGGAGAACAAGTGTTCTCTGTTATATAGGTTGGAGCCTGTGTAACTGGAAGTTGGTGCTTCCATCCAGTTGGTGCTTCTGTGTATACCTTATGTGTAACTGATGCTCATTACTTTTATTGTCCATATGTTGTATAATGTTGATGATCACTTGAAGAAAGATTAAGAATGTATTAATAGACTCAAAATTGTTTAAGCACAATAACAATTGATTCACCCCCCCCTCTCAGTTGTCTTAGTAATTTCAACATGACGATCTATTCATAACAGGTGAAGAGTCTCTCATTATCCAGTGTAATAAGGAATTAGCTTATGAATTTGATATGAAAGATCTAGGTCTCATGAATTATTACTTGGGACTAGAGGTATGGCAGAAGCGTGGTGAAGTATTCCTTGGACAAGGAAAGTACGCAATAAAGATCCTTCGGAAATTTGGAATGATGGATTGCAGGTCCATGGACACTCCTATGAATGCAGATATAAGAAAAGTGAAAGTTCTAGATTCTGATCCAGTAGATCCATCTCTATATCAACAACTAATTGGGTCATTGATGTATTTGGTAAATACTCGACCAAACATTTGCTTTGTCATGAATACATTAAGCCGGTTCTAGGTGGAACCGAGACATGAGCATTGGATAGCTGCAAAGAATGTATTAAGATATATTCGTGGAACAATAAACTATGCTTTGAGATATACCACATCCAGCAATATACAACGTCATGGATTCGCAGACTCAGATTGGGTAGGAAGTGCAGAAGACAGAAAGAACACTTTAGGCATGTGTTTCAGCCTGGGCTCTGCTATGATATCTTGGGGCAGCAGGAAACAGAACTTTTCCACACTCAACACAGCAGAAGCAGAGTATATGGCAGCATGTGAAGCATGCACAGAAGCAATATGGTTAAGGAAGTTAATCTCCGATTTATTTGATCAGATTCCAAAATCGACCATAATATATTGTGATAATCAGAGTTGTATAAGATTATCAGAAAATCTCGTGTTTCATGAAAGGTCAAAACACATTGAGATCAAATACTACTTTATTCGAGATAAATTCCAAGAAGGAGAGGTAAAGCTCAAGTATATCCCCACTGACGAGCAGACAGTAGACATTCTGACAAAACCTCTATCCAGAACAAAGTTTGCATATTTTCGAGAGAAGATGGGGATAGTGGAAATAACTCCCTTAGCTGAAAGAGAAAACTCTCTAGGTTAGGAGGGAGCACTTAAAAAATATTTTTGAAAAATATTATTGAAACATTTATCTTTGTGATTGAAAAATAGTCTAGATTGGACAGATTATTTCCTGTTCGGAAAGTGGATTGAGATTTCTGACGGACAGCGATTTCCCATTGTGGTTAACATGGGAAATGGTCTAGATTGTTGATGTATCATAGACAGTAAATTCCCATTGTGGTTAACATGGGGAGTGGTCTAGGGCAGTCTCTCTTCTTGAGGGTTACTCAAGATGATTGGCCCACCTCACTGGACAACAATTTCTCATTGTGGTTAACATGAGGAATGGTATGTTTTGGAGGTTGATACAGGACATTCTTTTCCTCTTGTGGTTAATAGAGGTACTGGCCCGGAAAGTCATTCCTTAGGTTTTATACATTCTCTCCAGGGTTCACTTTGATTAGTGTAGGAGGAATGGCCCAAGGCAGGGAATGGTCCAGGCTCAGCAATCAAGGACAGGCATTCCATAAGGTTTATACATTCTCTCCAGGGTGCACTTTGATTAGTGTAGGAAGAATGGCCCAGGGTGGGGAATGGTCCAGGTTCAGAAGACATGACAGTTATTCTTCCTTGTTTGAGAAGAATAGTCCAGATATCTCATTGTTCTACTCTAAGGGCATATATTCTTTCATATCTCACAGACGTGAGTGAAATATTGGCCCAGATGATTCTTTCTATTTTAACAATATTTTTCTGTGTAGGTTCACATCAAATGATTGTTATAGAGACTACCTGTCTCCAGAGAGTAGAGATATACTACTGTGGTGGATTTGTTCCACTATTTGTGACTATGTGTCATGGTTTGAGTAGTTGCGTACTACCATGGATAAACACAGGTGTGTTCTATCAATTGATATTGTACCAGTTGTCATAGGAGATTATCTAGTTGGATAATAATGACGGTGCTCATGATGCCACCAGTTGAATGATCTGTTGTGCTCAAGACCATACCTCCCTAGCTAGGAGGGAGTGTTAATATTATGGTATCTTTGGGAGGTATGAACCTCTATTGTGACCCATGACAAGATTAGAATATTTCAGAAGGAAGCAAAGAAGTAAAGGACACCCTAGACGATATGTCGGCTACAAAAATATAATTAATATGAATTAATTAGTACCCAGAGGGAGAAGTCGGCCCAGGCAAGTCTGCCATATTACTATAAATACAGGGCGCCAGTTCTAATTATTCACATTCTCATAATTGCAAAGAGCCAATTGTGCACACTGCAGTTGGCAGTTTTGTGCGCAAGTTTCTGGGGAAGGTGTTGCGCCAGTTTTTGGGTGGGACTATCTGATCAGCTTTGGTTTCTATTCTTGCTTGGTGCATTAGCCTTACTTGGCTATTGATTGCTACCAGTATTCTTCTCTGTCAAGGTCAAGGTGATAGGAGGGTGGCTTCGGCCTATGGTTGGGTGACAAGGGTATTGTCAATGGTAAAACGAACACAATCCTCCATATTCTAACAGTAAAAATCATATAAGCATCCACACCCAAGATTCTTTTAAACTAGAGTATAACGTAGTCAAAGATTTGAAGAAGCTGAAAGCTAATATATCAGTTATGGACATATGCAGAATTCCTCAACAAAAAGACTTCCTATTGCAAGCTCTGAATTCGGTAGGAAACCCGACCAACAACGATAGTCAAAACAAGATTCTTCCCCCAACAGATCTGGCGAGAAATCCAACTGTAAACACCTACTCGGAAGGTAGGAAAGAAAGGCCTTTTGTACCACCCTTTCTTTTGACGTTTGAAGTCTTCAACAGGAATCTTCACAATTGTTTGGTTGACTCAGGGGTGTCCTCTAATGTCATGCCCTTGGCCGTGTGTAATAAATTAGGTTTTGTCCCTCTCAAAAGTGATAAACATGTCATACAACTAGATAGAACCCAGGTCAAGGTCATGGGAGAGCTCAAATATGTGATGATCAGGATAGCGACGCATCCTAATTTTGTGCAGGTTATTGACGTCATTGTGGTGGATATCCCTAAGGCATATGGGCTATTTTTGATCTGAGATTGGTCTGAAAAGCTGAACGAATATTTCAGTACCGACTGGGCACACCTTTGGCTACAACTGAAAGGATACAAGAACATGATCAGAATCGATAGGGAAATATATTTGAAACATACGGTCATTGATCTGGAAACCCCGAAAGAACCAGCCTCTACCAACTTCCCCATATTGGGAAACTATTATTGTGATTCTCACTTCGGCAACTTTGATCCTCTCCTGTCCAATGTTCCACTTACTCAAAATTCTGAAATAATATTTCAAGAAGAATCTATGATGTTGATAGAATATTCTCTCTTCTATCAAAACCCCATGCTAGGACTTCTAGAGGAAGAGTCGGCGAGAAGAACACGGGTGAAGAGAGAGAGAGGGGAAATTATCGTTCGCAAATTTGGACCCTCTAATTTGATGAATCTAAATCACAAGAAGGGTAAGGAGTCGGGTGCATACTCATCAATCAGAAGGGTAAACTTAATTTCTTGTCCTGTAGACTAGAATTAGAGTGTACCAAAAATACAATCGAGTATGAAGCTCTAGTACAAGGGTTAAAGAAAGCCATAGATTTGGGTATCAAGGAATTAAAAGTCTTTGGAGATTCTGAAATTATTGTTAGATAAGTGAGAAATACCATACATTGCAATTCACCTCATCTTAAGAACTACCAGCAGGAGATGCATAGTCTAATAGAACGCTTTGAGGCTTTCAATATCACCGCAATCACCGTAGCAAATAATATCCTTGTTGACTCCCTAGCCACAGTTGCTTCTAGACTCTCGCCTTTGGAAGATTATGAAGCCTCCCGATGCACTATAGAACTTATCTACAAACCATCGGTGCCAAATAATATTTCCAATTGGAAAGTCTTTGAAGGTGACGAGCAAATCATAAACTTCTTGGCCAACCAAGGAAATTTCAAAGACCTAGCCATAGATGATGAAGAATTCTGAGAACAAACAACTGAAACTAACCCCCAAACAGGACAAGATGTTGGAAAGTTGAAAGCTCACATGATCACGAAGGGGATAGCCAATTTAGAGAGTCTGTTTGATCTAAAGGATTGCTTTAAAGGACCCAAAAATGCGAAGACTGCTAGCTCATTCCCCCTCCATAAAACTGTGAATCTTGGGACTCCATAGAACCCAAAGAATGTAAATCTCGGCAAAACTATATCTATGGAAGAAAGGAATTCCTACCTCAGATTATTCAGACAATACTAGGATATTTTCGCATGGTCCTATAAGGATTTAAAAACGTATGACACACGCATTATTCAACACATTATCCCATTGAAACCTGAAATGAAACCTTTCCAACAAAATCTCTGAAAGTATCACCCATCCCTGGAACCTCTCATGTATCAAGAGTTAAGGAAGCTTTTAGATGTGAAGATAATTTTCCAAGTTAGGCATTATGCCTGGGTAGCAAATCTTGTTCCGGTGAGGAAGAAGTCAAGAGAAATCAGATTATGCATAGATTTTCAGAACCTCAACAGAGCTTCAAAAAAGGACAATTATCCTGTCCCGCCGATGGAACAACTCCTACAGACCATGTTGGGCTTGGAGATTTTCTCCCTGCTAGATGATTTCTCAGGATACAACCAAGTGTTGGTTTCAGAGGAAGATCGATTAAAAACTACCTTCCGAACCAAATGGGGAAGCTTCGCTTATAAGCGCATGCCTTTCAGACTAATTAATGCAGGAGAAACCTTTCAAAGAACCATGGATGTGGAATTTCGGGGACTTATGAATAAGTGTGTGGTAGTATATTTAGATGGCGTAACGGTGTATTCGAAGAATAGAGAAGAGCACATCCAACACTTAACTCAAATTTTTGAAAGATGTCGGAAATACAATATATCACTCAATCCTAAGAAAATTATCTTCGGTGTTGAAGAAGGTAAGTTGTTAGGTAATATTATATCTCAAGTGGGAATTTACATAGACCCCGAAAGGATTAAGGCCATATCTCAACTCCCGCTACCCCATAACAAGAAATCCATGCAGTCTTTTTTCGGGCAAATCAATTTTGTAAGGAAATTCACTCCCGACTTCGCTGAAATCATCAAACCCTTACAAAAGATGATTTGCAAAGATTTTGAATTTAAGTGGGACGATGAACAAAAAATATGCTTTCAACAATATCAAAGCTGCCATATCCCAGGCCCCGGTATTGTGAAGTCCCGATTTCAATAGAGACTTTAACCTTTACACTCTCGCTTCTAACCAATCGCTAGTTACAGTCTTGACTCAGAAGGATGATGAAAACAACTAAGCCCCAGTGTCATTTATGAGTACCAATCTCCAAGGAGTTGATCTCAATTACCCTGCCATAGACAAGCAGGCCTATGCGGTCTATAAAGCGGTAAAACATTTCAAGTCTTACATCCTCAAGAATCACACTAAGGTGATCATGCCACACCCTCCAGTCCAATCCTTGTTTACCCAGCAAGAAATGGGAGAAGGAAGAGGGAACTGGATGGTAGTAGTCCAAGAATTTGATCTAGATATAAAACCCATCAAGTTAGTAAAAGGACAAGGCTTGTGCAAGCTCGCAGCTGAAGCTCAAGATCAAGAAAAAGAAGATCTCGGGTGGGAAAATGAAATAGCACTATGGTGTGGTGAAGCAACATACATTTCATCGGGACAGGACTCCTGGTACAAGGATTTATCTTATCTACTACATCACAGTACTTGTCCCAAAAATATCAACCCCAGAGAAAGGAGATCCCTCCGATTAAAATCCGCACAATATCACCTTATAAATTCGGTACTCTTCTGGATCAACTATGATGGGGTATTGCTGAGATGTCTCGAACGCAAAGACGTTGATAAAGTGTTAAAGGAACTCCATGATGGCCCCGCTGGAGGACATTTTGTAGGGAACACCACCGCTCATAAAATTATGAGGCCCGGCTATTATTGGCTCACTTTGTTCAAGGATGCTCATAATTACGCTAGGAATTGTAAAACTTGTCAAATAAGTGTTGGCAAGGAGAAAAGGGCAGCAGTCCCACTTTAGCCTGTGACTGTCTCTAGACCTTTTGAGTAGTGAGGGTTGGATATCATAGGAGAAATTACTCCTAGCTCATCAAAATTGCACAAGTACATTCTTACCGCCACCGACTATTGTACAAAATGGGCAAAATCCATTCCTCTAACTCATGTGAACAAGAAAATAGTGATCCAAATTATAGAACAACAGTTGATCACAAGGTTTGGTGTCCCCTCTATTCTAGTCTTTGATAACACATCTTACTTCTCTTCTACCCTACTGATAGAGTTTGCTCTGGACAAAGGGATCATAATCAAGTACTCTGCAAATTATTACCCTTAGGGAAACGGTGTAGCAGAATCTACCAATAAGAACCTGGTAAGGATACTAAAGAAGACGATTACAGATAACCAAAGAAACTGGCATAATCAACTTCATAATTCCCTATGGGCCAATAGGGTCACACCCAAAGAAGCCATCCTCCCGAACGAGATTTATCTGCCATCTCTCCAATTTGCCCAAGATTCTAGCGAAGAACCTTCCTCAACCATGCAACAAAGAATCAACACTCTACTTATGTTGGAAGAAGAGAGAGAAAAGGCTAAGTCAAAATTATTGGCTCATCAACAGATAGTGAAAAGATGGTTCGATAAGCATAAAGCTAAGGAAAAGAACTTTGAAGTAGGAGATTTTGTCCTGAAGTGGGACAAGGTGAATGAACCCAAAGGGAAACATTCCAAGTTTCAGAGCCTATGCCTTGGGCCTTTCTAGGTGGATGAGAAGATTGGGGTAGGTACTTACCGGTTGAAAAATATGAAGGGGGAACCTGATGCCCTCCCAGTGAACGGTCAAACCCTAAAACAATACTTCCAATAATAAAATAAAATATATAAATAATAATAATAATATAAAAAAAAAGAGGGAAAAATAATAACTTTGGTCAATACAAATAAAAGAAGTATCGGAGATATCTATTCTGAGGTTTGGTAATACCTCGAGGGAAACGAAGGAGGAATAGAGATTATGTGTCCACCTAGTAAATCACCATTTGTTGAGTACTCAACACACCCTAAAAGTTCTGTGACCATTTCCTTTTGGGTACCACCCTTTACTTTTTGAATTGTTTTCGCCTTGGCCTAATATTGATCATTCGCTTGTCTTATATGTTTCAAATTTTAATTGATTAAAATTTCACTTGAACATATAGTGAAGAATCATCTTAACTCTAAAGAAACTTAACAACTACTCAAGGAATTGACAACCCAAACTTTTCCCCGACTCACAAGAGAAGTTCGGCATCGGCGAAATATTAAGGTGGCAAAAATCATGGGAAAGCCAAGGTAGTCAAGTGCCAAGCTTCATCGGCATCGGCTGATGAAAGTGTTCCTTTCCTACGAATAAAACTTCGAGAATGATTTTGCCAACGGGCAATCCACTCGGTTTCAGCAAAAATATGTAGTAGTAAGTACTGCACGAAAGGAAAAGTGACATCGTTGACCGTCGACTCCCTAAAATGTTTTCGAAGATGAAAGCTTAGCAAGATAGTGACCCACTGATAAGATGTGTGCCTGAACTTTCTCCTGATCACCGATATCATCAGCATTGGAAGTTTCATCAAAGAGCATATCAATGTAACTATGCATGGATACTAGCCGAACCTTGATCCATTCGTCGAGCGACGTGACATGACAAGACATGTTAACCCCTGAGTGTGTTAGGTATGTTGCATTAACGATTGTTAGTTAACTCATGCATCATGCATTAGTTACTGACTCGTGCACGAATCAAAACGAACCATTAAACTCACTGATACAATGCATCTCCATCCATGCCTCCGTCGTCAACCAGTCTGGACTTATCCACAAAAATCCGATAGTGGTTTATTTTGAATTTGCATTCATTACTCGTATTAACTAATTGATATGACTAACAATATCTCCCCAGTTATATTCTCTTCGATTCATTGTGTATGATCCCATTTTGCACAGCAAGGAATTCAGAACAGACAGAAGAGAAGAGCTAAACGATCCGGAGGAAGCATCCAAAGTCCAGTAAGTATTGAACAGTTATCTTAGCAAGCATTACAGGTATGGGTCCGCTTACCGGTTTGCAATTCATTTTATATATCCTCACCCAACACTGCTTTGTATACGTTTTTTAAAGGGCGTTTTTTTTAATTGCATGGAAAATGCCTCCAAAGAAGGCATCTACCAGAAAATCACCAAGGGTGCCAAAGCTGCAAGAATCAGAAGTAGGAGAGGGCTCATCACCAGCAATCGCAAGACAATTGGAGTTTTCCCCCAAGCCGGTGTCCGTCATTAAGAGAATCACCAAGTATCCCTTTGTCCAGTCCCTAGCTTTCGGTGACACAGAGGCAAGTATTGGATCCAAGATGGAATTTCCTTGTTGGGAAGAAGTTTTCAAGAAAATTAAGAAAGAATAACCCCTCGAATATACCCCACATAGCGATCCTGAAACGAGGAAGCTCGACGACGAGGTCCTCCCCAACATTTGCAGGGCTTATCTACACATGGTGGCAAGCCAATACCCAGTCTTTCCTTGTATTGAGCTCCTAAAGTGGATCATTGACCATGATAATGCCCAAAAATGTTTGATTAATGATGATAATGGTGAATGCATCGAAGTCTTCCTGCCATCAGAGGTCTAGAGTTACTATAAGCTCAAATATGTCGAGCTAAAGTTGAGCATTGATTTCATCTTAAGTTTCTATGTGTCACACGATACCAGCAAACTCATGTCGTCTTCATGGAGAGAAGACAAAAAATTCATGAACCAGATTGTTGGCTGGTACCCAATGTCCAAACTCAGGGAACCATACGTATACCTCATGGATTTACTCTGCAGGTTACATGGGGAAAAAGACTGTTCCCGATTTTCAAAGGCTTGGATGCCTCTGGCTTTTACAATCAGCATTTTAGGTACAGGCTTTAATTGGGGTGCCATCATCTCTAAACAGTTGAGCACCTGCATAAGACAGGCTCAGGAGCCGAAGGAGGGAGATACCCCTACCTTCTACATGGCCTCATATCTACTGGACGTCATCTATGCCAGGAACGCTTTTGTTGGGATGAACCTGAATTGGCACCCTTCGGAGCTGGTTGTCCATGTATAATTCAGCATCCTATGGAAAAATAGGTACAAAAAATTGTATGTTGTTATCTATGATCAATTTATTGCACGCATTTACTCCTTGCTCTTCAGAAGATAATTCCCTATATTGTCAGATGAAGCAAAGAAGGTTATAACCAAAATTGGCCACTGGTATTTGGAAGAACGAGAAACCTACATCAGGGTTTTCGGCGCCACAGGGGCACCCGACTTATTACCCATTTATGTTCTCGACCGGCTAGTGTTAGGTGAAATTTTCTATCAAACCATCCTGCAAGGATACAATGCAACTTTGGTAAAAGACAAGAAGCGGGCTTTCATACTGTATGGGTTTCATATCGAATTCTGCATGGTCAAATATATCGCACATGCTAAACAACTTGATCTAGGTCAATTGGAATTTCGGTTCCAAACTGGTCGATTTCACAAACACGATCCCAAGGGATTGGTTCTACAGCATGCATCACAGGTATCATCCTGTTGGCCCTATTCCCATGACTAGTTAGAAGATGAAATATTTACTAAAAATGCCCAAGATTGGAATATGGTGGCATCCAGGAGAGATGATCCTCAAGGAACTAGGTTTAGAGCTATGAGCCACGAAGAACATGAAACATTTCTGGAGCAGGCAGTTCAAGAAATTATCCGACACCTGGGAGGAGCAGTTGCATATGAATTGGATGAGGAAATAAGTAATCTCGAAGAAGACATTGAAGCTGCAGGAACTCACCAGGAATCCCCGGTATAAATCAGGGATCTTCCGGAAGATCAAGCTGCATGAGAAAGGGGTACGTCGCTACTTCAGCAAATCGAGCTACTCATGAAGCGGATGTAGGATAACACACATCTTGTCATGAGTCCTAGGATTTCAACTACCTTACAAAGAGTCTCAACAAAGCCAAGTGATCATGGTCCCATAGTTCTCGATGGTACCAACAGGTCAGGCAATCATGAATCTACAACATCGTCGATTGATCCCTCGGAAGGAGGAACAACTCAACCATAGACAGGTCGGGTATCGATAAAAACACAATTTTCTAATCCACTAAGCACACTTATACATATATACAGTGATGGTGAGAGCCCAGAACCCTCTCATGGTACCCTGGTCCACGTCCAAGAAGAATAAGGTACCGAAAATACCTCTTCCAAAAGTCCCGAAAATACCTCTTTCAAAAGTCCTGAAGTTCAAGACAAGAAGGTCCCACAAAAGGAAATAGAAGTTGAAGATGATCTCGACACAAGGGAGTCCAAAGAACCGGAAACAAATACAGGCCTGAGTGACAAACCATTGCAAAAGGAAGTCAACAGTTCTACGGTCAACAAGCAAGTAAGTAACGAGTCTAGGCCTGATACCTCTATTCTACCCAATACTCAAATCTCTGACGAGCAACAAAAAGAAGTCAGATTTACAAGGTTGAACGAGGAAGTCTGAGAGCCCATTCTCGAACAAATATACACTGTGGGAAGCCTGGGAAACAACCTCACGTGGGGCGACCAGCAGATACCAGACCTGATAGACGAGGTAGAAGACATCTACGTTATCTCCTATGATCAAAAGAGAAAGGCCATTGTTCAAAGGACAGAAAAAAAGAGAAGGATCACCTTGGATCACTCCATCTTAGTAACCACGGAGGAGAGCTTAATAAACACAACAGATGCTCGTGCGTCTGAACTGATTGGCGTGGAAAAATTCCTCTCTAATGTCGCCCAAGATAGAGCCAAGAGGGATGAAAAGGAATTAGCTTCCACCCTAAAGGAGCTCAAACATGTTCTCCATTTGGCTGAGTACTACAAAAGTGCTATGCAGAACATTGTGTATCTGGAAAGTGAGTTCAACAAAGTTTACAGCGAGTTCAATAAAGAAAGGCACCTATTGACCACGAACATAGCCGAGTTCCAAGAAGACACTCTCATGGCACTCGCAACGTGTAAGGAGATGGAGTGATGGCACGAAAAGGCACAGCAAGCGGTGGAAAGACTCGAATATATTGAGGCGGTTCAGCAAGGCCGAGAACAGGAAAGACATGGCATTCAGCTAGTAAGAAAAAGAAGCCTCGATCGCATGAATAAATCTGTCGAGTACTGGGCTAAGATGTCCTGGGACCCACATCGATAAATCCAACAACAATGAGACAAGTGCCAGAAACGTTGGGGTAAAATTAATAAAGTAATGAAGGATGTCAATCTCCCTAAGTTTGGTACCCCCGATGAATTTATCGACCTGAGTGGTGTGCTCAAGATACATGCCGAGCAGGACTCACTATGGAACGAAGAGTGTGCAAAGGGCTAGTGCAGCAATTCGCGGAACACCTGATCAAAGCATGGGTCATACTAAAACAGTTGAACTTCAGTTTCGCGAAGTACTGAGTGCACGCAGTGGATATCAAAGGAGTATATGCTACCCCTATGGAACAGCACAGGTTCCCATGGGCCCAAACCTGTGAATATTTGTTTATCAGATGGTCTAAATATGAAAGAAGTCATTCTTTTAAAGAGACATCTCGGGTGGACTGTTAAAGAAGTTGATGCATGATCACGCCACCTGTCGATTTTTGTTTGGTGTAAACTATATTTAGCCATTAATTACAGTTAAATTTTATATTATAAATAGAGAGATTGACCAATGAACAAAGGTCGATGGTTGTTTTAAGAACTCTTTTTTTTGCATTGTTGATAATTGTTTTGAGACTGATGTGAATTGAGAAGTCCTTATGGACCAGAGACAAGCTATTTTCATCAGATGTATGTGATTGGAGTTGGAGAAGAATTATTTCCTTTCCTGTTCCATGAATGATGCAGTAAACGCGTAAGAGAAATTAATTTTGTTATCAAGTTATCTGGTGCAATGTCTTGATGTTCTTTACTTTAATGATGAAGATAAATCGTTGTGTTGTTATGTGATGAATGTTATGGTAGATGAATTATTTTACTTACCATGATCTTGATTACATATATGTTTTCTTCTGTTAATTAGTTTTCTCATAAAGTAGTTGGATGCTCATTTGGTTAATGTATTGGTACTAGGCCCTGTGGCATAGAATCATTGTCTGCATGTTTGAGCAGCGGGTTATCCCAAGCTTGACCTCTTCCCACCAGTTAAAAATTATGTCCTATTATTTGTCAAGTTGGTTTATATTGGCTTTCATCTCTTATACCAGCCCCACCCAAGAGAAATACGGAAAAATAATTGTCCTAACTGAAGGGAGTTCCTTCACCAGGAAACACAAATCCCATCGATAATTCGGCCAGATCACAAGATCTGGAGAACCATTCCACTCCAAATGTTGCAGAGTCTCATTGGGCCTCAGTGGCGGGTTTGGTTCCTATTGTTGATTCAGGGGATTTATGTCCCATCAACAATAGTACAAACCATAACCAAGAGATAGTCCAATCCAAAACCGAAATCTGCTAGTTGCAGCAGCTGCAACGGCAACTCTCCTCCAAACTTGCACACAAACTAGGAAACTGCAGTGCGCACAAGTTTTTCTCTACAATTCTAAGAATTCCTGCCAGAATGAAGACTAACCTCCTTTATTTATACTAATTCTGGCTAACTGCCTGGGCTGACTTCTCATTCTGGGTATCTGTCTGTTCAGTATATATTATTTCTTCTAGCTAACTTCTTCTCTTGGAGGCTAATAACCTAATAAAAATTATCCTCTTGAGTCGACATGTCTTCTAGGGTTATTAGCCAACTCATTAGGGTTTCTTCTTGCTTCCCATAATATTCTATTCTCTCCAGGTTTACACGTGGAGGTAAATACCTCCCGCAACTACCATAATATTAACAAATTGAAGGATGCAAAGATATTTTCAAAGATAGATCTCGGGTCAAGATACTATCAGGTAAGGATTAAAGAGGAATATATCAGCAAGACTTCCTTCAGGACAAGGTATGGTCATTATGAGTTCATAGTGGTGCCATTTGGGTTGTCAAATGCACCGTTGTTTTCATGTGCTTAATGAATGGTGTTTTCTGAGAATATTTAGACAATTTTGTCATTGTATTTTTGGATGACATCCTTGTATATTCCAAGCTGGAAGAAGAGTATGAGAATCATTTGAGGATGGTGTTGCAAGTGCTAAGGGAGCATAAATTGTATTCCAAATTGAGCAAGTGCTCATTTTATCAAAAAATAATTCATTGTGTGGGGCATATCATTTCAAAGGATGGGATAGCAGTGGATCCTGAGAATATAGAAGACATTAGAGAATGGTCATTGACAAAGAATGTGACAGAAGTCATATCCTTCATGGGTCTAGCTGGCTACTACAAAAGGTTCATTGCAGGGTTTTTGAGAATAGCTCATTCCATCACTTCCTTGAAAAGGAAGGGGAAGAAGTTTCGATGGACAGTTGAATGTGAAATGGGCTTCCAACAATTGAAGTGATTATTAACTAGTGCTCCAATTTTAAGGATTGCAGATCCAAATGTAGACTTCATTGTATGCACAGATGCATGTAAAGAAGGATTGGGTGGAGTCGTCGGTTAAAATGGGTTTGTTGTATGTTATGAATCAAGGAAGTTGAAGGAGCATGAAAGGCTCTATGCCACTCATGATTTGGAGTTGGCAGCCATAGTGCATGCTTTGAAGAAGTGGAGGCACTACCTCATGGGAAGGAGGTTTGAGCTGAGGACAAATCATAATGTTCTGAAATATTTATTTGATCAGCCAACTCTAAATGTCGGGAAAAGCATATGGTTAGAGTTTCTCAGTGAATATGACTTTGATATAAAGAATATCAAGGGGGAAAACAACAAAGTGGTTGATGCACTCAGCATAAGAGTGCATAAGTTGAATGCTACAGCCATTATCATGTTCCAATCATATTTGAAAGACATAATTGTGGAGGCTGCAAAATCAGATTTGCAATACATGGAATTGGTAACAAAATTGTAGCAAGGGAAAATGCAAAAGAAAGTCGAGGATTATGAATTGGGAATTGATGGAATCCTCATGTACAGAAACACAGTTTATGTACCCAATTCTCCTGAATTGAGAAGTGAAATTTTAAAATAAATGCACAATGTACCTTATGCGGGACACCCGGGATATCATAAAACAATTTTTGCAGCCAAAAGCCAATATTATTGGCCAAGCATGAAGAAGGAAGTTGTTGATTCTATTGCCAAGTGTTTGGAATTTCAAAAGGTGAAGGTTGAGCATAGACACCCATAAGGTTTTATACATCCATTACCCATTCCGAAGTGGAAATGGGAAGTTGTAACAATGGATTTCATCATGAGATTTCCCAGAACAAACAAGCAGCATGATGCAATCATGGTGGTGGTGGAAAAGCTTACTAAAGCTACCCATTTTATTCCTATGAAGACTACTCACAAGGCAGTTAATGTCATTGATACTTATATAAGGCAAGTAGCATGCTTTCATGGCATACCCAAGACAATTGTGTTTGACAGAGACCCAAAGTTTACCTCAAAGTTTTGGAAGTGGTTATTCAAAAGGTTCGGAACAAATCTGAAATTCAGTACATCATATCGTCCTGAGTCGGATGGGAAAATAGAAAGGGTGAACCAAGTGATAGAGGACATGCTAAGGATGTATGTGATGGATAAACCATATAAATGGGAAGATTATCTACACTTGGTAGAATTTGCCTACAACAATGGGTATCAAGCCTCACTGAAAATGAGCTTGTTTGAAGCACTTTATGGCAGAAAGTGCAATACCCGAGTAAGTTGGGACAACCCAGCTGATAGGGCAGTGGTTGGGCCAGAGTTGATCAAGGAAATGGAAGAGAAAATGTTGAAGATTAAATAGAATTTGAAGGTTTCCCAGAATAGGAAGAAAATTTATGTTGATAAGAATAGAACCCATGGGGAATTTAAAGTAGGGGATCATGTATTCTTGACAGTGAAATCCAACAGAAGTTCCATGAAGATGGGAAATTGTTCAAAGTTGGCAGCCAGATATTGTGGACCATTTGAAATCCTAGAGAGGATTGGTCCAGTAGCATATATGCTTGCATTTTCTGCATCCATGTCTATACATAATGTATTTCATGTCTCATTTCTTAAGAAATATATACATGATGTTAATCATGTTATTAACTGGAATAGATTCAGGTGGAGCAAGAAAATGCTTTTCAGGTGCGTCTGGTGTGCATACTGGACTGGAAAAGCAAGCAGCTTTGGAATTGAGCCATGGGGCTTGTAAAAGTCGATTGGACCTGGTATGGTCCTGAGGACATGACATGGGAGTATGAATATGTTATGCGGGCAGAGTACCCCCATATTTTTTGAAGGTTTTGGAAATCTTGTTGTTGATATGTAAATAAGTTGCACTAAGGACAGTGAAAAAATAAGGGGAGGGGATTGTAACACCCCAAGGTCGAGCCCCTATTGAATTGTAATTGTGTTATAGGCTGGTGAGACAAGTGTTTTAAGCTAGAAGACTTATATGTTTATTAGGCCGGAAAGCCTAGATGTTAAAGGCCATGAGCCTAGTTTTTGTATATGTAAATGAATATATCATTAATAAAATTACATTGTTTCATGTAGACCGACCATGAAGAAAGAGTTTTGGGGAACTAAACTCCACTAGGTAGGGTGAGGGAAGGGGCTAAGTATCCAGGATTAGGGGCTAAGATAAAGGGCTTACCTCTAAAGGGATAATATTATATTATTCTTTCTAAAAGGCTAAGGTTGGACATAATCTGTATTGTGCTAAGTTTCTAGGGAAAAGGGAACGAGTGTTAAGTGGAGCTCATGCATCTTCAGGAAGACATGTGTCAACCTAAGCGCATGCATCTTATAGTTGGGAAAGCCAGCTCATTGGGGGGTTCTCCCTCCACTCTCGCATCTCTTCCCAAGCTCACGTTCCCTCGACACTCTTGACATGTGGGGACCCTTGCAATTCTCACGACACTTGTGATTCTTACAGTCGACCATCCTTCCCAATTCACCACAGATTCACTCATGGAACCATTTCTTCATCGTCGACCACTGCATCATTTTCTCTGAAAACAGTAAACCTGTGAATCTGACCCTTTTTTTCCTGTGAAGCACAGTGCACCTATACTTTTCCAGAGCCATGTCATCCCTTAACATTTTGTTGTTTCTGCCATCACCTGAGCCATACCGAGCCTTCTTGTTGCCATCACCCTTATTGGAGTTGACTTAGGAGCTGGACTAAAGAAGTAGGTTGCCAGGCCTATGGTTTGAAGAGGTGGGTTGTTAGGCTTGTGGACTAAAGAATCCAGTTGTTAGGCATGTAAGCAACTCTCTCCAGGTGAGAGAGGTTGTTGGGGAAGTGATTTCCCAGAGGGATCCCAACTACAACTATAATGCTCGGAGAATTCTTGTCCTACCTGTTACTGAATCCCTGGAAGGGAAGTGGGGAAGTCGAAGGATTGTTGAGCACACTTCCTGGGGTGGGACATGCATGTGGGGAATGAGAGGCTATAGGTTGTTAGTGTGAGTTGGCTCTTGGGAGACAATCCTTTCTATTTATTTGTGTGACTTACCTGTTGTCCTTATCAAGCCTAGGAATCCCTTTCCCGGTGTAGTTTAGTCCTAGCTCGGGGGTGACCCACTGCTAAGAGTGATGAGAAGTGTGGTCTAAGGATGGGAGGTTCGTGGAAGGTCTGTACGCAGTTGGTGGTCATCTATTAAAGTATAAGTACCAAATCTCAGTTGATTATATGTTTTGTAATTGTGCATGTGTTATAATTGATGAGTAATGCTTGGATATATCATATATGTTGTATGTGTATGCTTACTATTTTTTGGACCTTGACCAAGTTTTGGAGATCCTTGGTCATGTTTGACCTCTTTTGGGACTTCGACAGGTTGGTCGAAGGCGGAGCTCAAATCGAAGCAAAGATCGCGGGATCTCGACCCCTTTTTAGGGTAGTTTTTTGGGATTAGGGTTTATGTAATGGGTATGGGATTTCAGCCCATGGGTTTACCCATGTTTAGGCCCATTTTGTAATATATAAATAGAAATCTAGGTGATGTAAGTAAGAGGTTCTAAGGGCAATGAGGCCAATGTGTTAAGTGGAAATAGTTGTGGATTCTTTGTGCATTCTATGTGTTAAGAACTTGCAGAGTAAGTGCAAGTGATTGTAAGAAGCTTGTGTATAGATAGTAAGAAGGCTTTGTGCTTAAGCCTAGCTCGGGGAAGGAGGATCTGGTGAGGTGCATGCAGATCTCATGTCCTATGTTGATTTGGTTCTAAGGCTTTGTGCATGTAAGGATATTGATAGAAGATAATAAAGAAGAGAAGAGTTGGTGGATGTAGCCCCACACTGGGTTGAACCATGTATATCTTGTGTTATGGTTGTTTTGTGAACTATGGTTGTTATATTATTTATGTGATTAATGCTTAGTGTGATATTGTATGCTTAGATGAATATGATATCTTAGTGCCTAATGATGTGAATAAGATGTTAGATCTGATCTATCTCTCCATGTTGAGTGCTTGAAAGTGTTAGATCTGGTAGAATATTGTGTTGCTATGTAATTAGGGTTTGGATCTGCGATGTGAATAAGGGTTAAATACTAATGAATGTTAACTACGAAGTGCTTTGTTAGAGTATTGTAATCACAGATCTGTGTCCCAAATAAGATTGCAGACACTGGAGTCCTGTAACCACCCCTGCCTCTACCTCGGGTGAGACTTCATCTGCTTCATAGGTGTTGTTGAAAGGGTCGGTAGTTAGGGTTTTTTTGGTGCATTGTTGAAGCGTTGAACCCTGGGTCTGCCCCTATGCCAACAAATCATTCCATTTCTGGGACCTAAAACTGTGATTGTTGGGAAGTGAAGAAAAGAAAGCTATGTGCGTAGATCTGTGCTTTAGTGCACAGTATTGACTTGTGAATATTTGTGCTAAGAAGAGAAGTATGATATGAAGAAAAGGGGTAAGATATTGAAGCTTTGTGCTCTGAGAAAGGTAAGATGAGTGAAAAGAAAAATTCGAAAGAATGGATCTAGGTATGTTTGATAAATTTTGTCCTAATCTGAAAACTAGGGAACAGTTAGAAGAAAGAAGATTTGATATGAATAGATCTGATAGAAATAATGAAAGGTATGCTATCCCTATGTATAGAAAGAATGTTTGGACTAACAAATGGATGCAGGATCCTAAAAAGAAATTTTTGCAGGTTAGTTACTGTGATCCTAGTGCGCAGTACAAGAAGGGTTGGGGATCATTTAAGAGAAAGAGAGGATGAACCCTTTGTTACAGTTGCAGAAGACCGGGACATCTTGCTAAGGAATTCCCTGGTAGAAGACCTAGTTGTCTTTGTTGTAAAGCTATGGACCATGAAGTTTTGGATTGTCCTAGAATGATTGCTAAAGTTGAAAAGATGAATATGAAACAAGAAAACTATGAGAAAGGCCAAGAAACTAAGGATATGATAGAACCCCAGAAAGAATCAGAGATCCTATTACTACATATGAAAGAAACCTTGAATGACCACAGAAATATCAACTTATCAGAGGTCTTAAAAGAGAAAGAGTACATAGAAACAAGAATAGGAGACTTCGACATAGACTGTGTCCTGGATGAGGAAACACATGTGAATATCATGACAGAAAGAACTTGGGAAATTTTGGGAAAGCCTACTATAGCTCCTTCATTAGGAGGAATAGGATTATTTAGAGGAAATATGATAACCCTATGTGGAAGACTTACCCAGATATCTATGAGTGCTCATGGCACTTCGATAGAAGAAGAATTTGAGATCGTTAAGTTTGTTGAGAAAAGTGCCCCATTTGCTATCTTGCTAGGAAAACCCTGGATTGAGAAAGATCAGATACGAAGGAAATGAGATGAGGAGGATATAGAACAGAAAAAGAAAGAACTAAGAGACTTCATGGCTAGGAGAATAGCGCACTCACTGGAAGAACAAGAGAACCAATCGAAGCTACTAAAGACCAAAGATATGGATGTCAAAGTTGAAAGGACACAGGAAGACTGGAGACACCTATCTATACAAGAGAGTAGAGCGCCTACCCCAGAAAGAGAAGAAGTATTACCCTTGAATTCTATGAAATATCCTCCATAGTGTGAAGTTATCATGCCAAGAGGAGATAAGAATGATAATGGAAAGAGGAAACTAGTAATTCAGATCACAGGAAAGAAGGTCGGAAAGCTTAGTAAGAAGAGGGAAAAATTAGAAAAATTGAAAGAAGCTTCAGAAAGAACTTCCCAGAAGGAAGGTTTCCAAGATTTGAACTTCATCAGAATACCAGAACAGCACAGAATGGCACTTCACCATGACGTAGCAATATAACCATTGGGGGATTTACGACCATTAGATCGATGCTCTCGAATGGTTAGGAAAGCAGTTATGGCCTGAAAGTTCGCCATTGGACCATTGGGACCACGCCATAATGGATGGAATTGCATTGAATAAGGCTTTGCGACCCGTTGAAAGAAATCGTTACGACAATAGCTATTTATCCCTTCGATTATTTCACTGAGAACACTTTTTCCAATTGTGATTACCCAATCCCACGGAGAACTAGTTGATTTCACACAAAGATCATTGAGACCTTGCTATCCATTTTGTTATAGTGAGTATTTTTCACCAACCTGAGAGATCAGATCTCGAGTGTGCATGTCGGATGAAATTAGAGTAGCAGAAAAAGTCATCAAAGAAATTCTAATAGACCTCATGGCCAAGAAGGTGATGTCCACAGGCATCCAAGCCTCATCGACATGAGGAGTGCAAGCCTCCCCGTCGACTACTCATGGATCTGGACCATCCCGAGCTACAACCAAGAAAACAACCAATCATCAAGATGACTTGGCGAATGCGAAATTAATCCCATCTATCATGCTCGACTACATCCCATCCCTGGCCAGTGTGGTGATTCGTGACAATGTCTCGAGGGACTTCAACTACAAATTCATCACTGTGTACCTTCCGAAGGGAATACAAGCAGTCAGAACATAGTTGGAGAGGATTCAGAACTTGAAGATTAGTGACTATAACCTAGGAGACTGCAAGATATATGGCATGCTCGCACCTCACAAATATTTGACCAAGATGAAGGGGAAGAAGTCGAAGGTCATCCCCCAGTCGTGGTCTATGGACATCGTGAGGTCCACTATCTTGAACATGATGAAGATACCACATTTTGGAAGGCACCAGTAGGTTAACGCGTGCATCAAGCTCCTGTTGTTGTGCTTCCATGGAGGGAATCTATGGTTAGACAGATGCATCACCATCGATCCAGTGATGATACATAGGATCACTAGATTGAGCATGTAGAGACCAGACCCGCAAGACTTTTATCCAGGGAAGGTGCAGACCGTGCCCTAGCACAGAGGATTAAAGACACCTACGACGATGTAGAGAAAGGGATGCGAGGCTAAAAGGTAGCCTCCATTCATAATGGTGTAGTGCACCTTGCTTTCCAATTGATTGTTGGTAAGCTAGTAAGAAAGAACAGACCCACACAGGTCACAGGGTTTGTCGTTGACCTCCCTAGAAAATGCGTGGAAGGACTCCAGATGAATTGGGCTAGTTACTTAGTCAACTATTTAGAATTAGATTGTCGCGAAGCTCAGCATCAGGGCTATGAGTTCCATTTTAGCTGGTTGTTGATCCTCATCATGTTTACTTCTTGGGAGATGCTGGAAGGTGTGACCTTCCCTGACATTGAGTCGTTCGAGCCACTAGCTGCGAAGTTCACCATGCTATAGTATTCGATCGACATGGAGAAACAATGGCAGTCAAATGCAGTATTCCATACCTACTACCTGTAGTTGAAGAGGGCTATTGAGGTTTTCCCTTGTATGATGTTGAATACCCTAGACAAGTTCAGGCCCCTTATGAAGTTTTGTGCAGATAGGAATTTTTGCTCACACAGATGAAAGTAAAGAAGAGATTCAGTCCTACTACAAGCTCAGAGAGGAGGACCTGGAAGAAATCATTAAGGAATGGCCCACGGAGTTCCTTATACTAGTCGACCAGGCAGCACTATCTGATCCCAATCTCATTGGAATTCCGGTGGCTACTCGTGAAGAGTATGATGCACCCAGCAGTAGCAGGAGGAAAAAGAAGGAAGATGTACAGGAAATACACAGCACATCAGAACAGACTGCATCAGATTCACCTAGCAGAGGAGGAGACGATGAAGTGGACAAAGAAGAAAAAGAAGGGGAAGAAGACAAGCAGAAGTAGGTTGAAGTAACATCGCCTAGGAATCCCCTTTAAGAGGAAGACACTTCCAAGAAAAGAAAGGTTTCCCCAATGAAACCTACATCGTGGAAGAAGTCCAAAGCAAGTAACCTGAAGCTGTAGACTTTACTCACGGTCAATGACTTCGACTTCATTATCGCAGTTGTATCCAATGCCTTGAAATATATTTTGCATAGAAATGAATCCAAACAAGAAGCCATGTATGATAGAATTGAGACGGAGCTGAGAGGAGTACAGCAAGCCCTTCACTCCAGTCGCATAGTGTCCATTGCGCCCCCACCACCAGAAGAACCAGAGTTGGGAGATGAGCCTTCCCAACTCCACAGAATAGATGATGCAAACGAAGCTCACCTTTGTCATGTGTAGGAAGAAAAACAACAGGCCTCAGTGGCCCTGAAATAATCACAAGAGGAAATCATGGAGCAACGTCGAGTTGTGCAGCATGAGAACGACGACCTTCAAACCAAGTTCAAAGAAAATAAAGTGCAAAACCAGCAGGAGAAAGAACAGATGCTCGCGGAGAAAGTCAGAGTTAAAGAATGCAAGATACCAGATATATAAAATATGCAGAACAGAAACGAAATGCTAGA
>CBVK0101805306.1:0-20992 GCA_900067695.1 Picea abies
CAACCCTATATTTAGCCGATCTATTATCTATTCACAAGATTAAGATCCTGGGCGATTCAAAGATAATCATAGATTGGCTAAATCACAAAAGTGCATTGCGGGTGACTTCCTTAGAAGGCTGGAAACAAAGAACAATTATGTTGGCAAACAAATTTTTGATTGTCCAGTTTATTCACATTTTCCGGGAATTCAACAAGGAAGCGGACAGGGTCTCTAAGAAGGCATTATTAGCACCTGAAGGTATCATTTCTTTGCAACTGTGGACTGGAGACTCGACGGGTCTACATCGACATATAAGTATATATTAATGGAACTATTTGTGAACTTCTAGAAAGCAACCATTGATCTTTTTGTTTGCTCCCTTTACCAAACAATTTTGAAAAGTTATCAGCTCTCTAGGGTCTTTCGCTCACTATTGTTATTTTTGGCAATATTTATCTTTTTTTTCTGGATGTATTTAGAGGTAGCCTTCAACTTTTTTGTAAAGTATGTAGGACAGACTGACTAGTCAAGAAAGACCTTATATTTTATGGTTGTCAAGGGATGTAACAAGTATATTATCTTAATATAATTGTGCTAATTTTCAGCTGAGAAAATACACAATACTCTTACTGATATTAAGAAATTAAGAAATTGTAACAACATTTAAGAAATTGTAACAACATTAATTTGTCGCGAAAAACAAGCAATCTTAACACATTAGTTTTTGTTATTTGAGCTTAGTAGTTTTTTAATAATCAAATGCAGCATCTCCCTCAAAAGCTTACAATTTCAGCTCATTATTTTTTGTTATTTAAGCTCAGTGGCTTTTTAATAACCAAATGCAGCATCTCCCTCAAAACCTGTCAGTGACATTGCCACATGTGGCTTGTTTTATATCAACTCAAAACGATTATACACCTCCACAAAACCTGACATGCACTTACTTTTGACTTGTCGTTGTCTATTACCAAATTTATTATAATAATTCAAATTGTAAAACCTGACATGCACTTACTTTTGACTTGTCGTTGTCTGTTACCAAATTTATTATAATAATGCAAATTGTAACGGCTCAGGCTTATCCACGTACAATAGCGTGCATGAAAAGATTCCTATAAAATATCGGCGATGTTGGCAGCTGATGATTCATGAATTGCAACAGGGAACGAGATTCGTCGGATCCATGTACGATGCGCGAGATTTAGTAACATCGATGCGCCAGTTATATAGAATCGATCATGAAAAAGTCAACATTAGTCGTTAGGGAAACCGAGGACAGGCACGTGTGCTTCTTACTTGAGCACGCCTGCTAAAATCAATGTCACAAGCGCCACTGCTCAGGCCAGTTGAATACGACAGGCGCGGCCAATGGTTCATGGGCATCGACAGCCTTGACGCAAATCGCAGAGTAGAAAACCATTGTGGTGTGTACATGGACTAAGTTTTAGTGTGTGCCAGGTAAAGATGAAAATGGAGGAGGATCGATGAAGACTCGGAAGATAAATAGGATAAGGATTAGCAGATAGACTCGGCTATCCTTCATGTAACTAGAAGGATTATCAGATTGACTGTGCTATACTTCTTCGTTAGTGGGGAGGAAGTATGTCATTCGAACCAGTCAAGCTAAGTTTGCTCAGTTTCTTGTTGTATTTGTAAATCTGTATTGATTTATGATAGCTTATTCGACTTGCAACACTGCCTTAGCTTATGACAGTTTGTTATAAGTCAAGACTTTGTTCAAACACTGTCTAGGTTTATTACAAACTGCCATAACCCAAGACAAAGTTGCAAGTACAGCATGACGCTGAGTAAACATAGGTTGACTTCTTCCATCGACATACTTCCTCCCCACTAACGATGAAATATAGCTCAATCAATCTCATTTATGAGATTTATGTGAAGCACTCGGATCTACAGGTATACTCTGGTGTTTATAATTACATTTATCAAGTTTGTAATCGGAATTATCCTGCATTTCCAAGAATTCAGGAGAGATTTATGGGAATAGATCCATCATCCTCTCTCTAGGGTTTTATTGGTGAGTCGATCTGCTACCTCCCATTCGACGAGAAGAAGGTTATGTAGGCATTTTGGGAGCAATGGAAATTCTCTTTAAAATCTACAAGTATACTTGGTGTTCGTAATTACATTTAGCAAGTTTGCAATAGGAATTATCTTGAAACTACTTATAATTTAGGTAATTCCTTGTGATGCTCTCCTTTGAATTATTGGCTAAGTTACTGTTACATCTAAGAAGATTTTCATGAGACATTCTCCACTGATCCCAAGAGAGGCTATTAATTTTTGTTTGGTGCATGGATGTTCTTGGCAGGGAGAACATATTTTTCATGTTGCAAATTATTTTCATTCTTATCAGTACTAGATATCCCATTATCATCTTGATGTTTTTCCTATAAGGATATGCAATCGCAGCATAGGCAAGGACCTGAATGACATGTTTTCCTATAAGGATATGCAATCACAGCATAGGCAAGGACCTGAATGACGTCTATGTTTTAGATGTATCCATTTTTGAAGATATATTCAAGTTTTATGATTCCTTGGATTTTAGTGGACCGTCTTTTATTCTTCATATTCATTTTTGGAGATATATTCAAGTTTTATGATTTTTTGGATTTTAGTGGACCGTCTTTTGTTCTTCATATTCATTTTGATGCCTTCTCATAATTGATGGAGAGCCAACTCTAGCAAAGAGATATCCGGTGTCCATTTGAACCATGCTATACTTGCATAATGGTAGCCCGGTTTAATAACTCTTAAAAAAGGTAACAAGTATATCTGCATATACATACATTCATGGATTTTTCTACTCTTGACTTTGATTGAATTCAATATCTTGAACTACAAACTTTTCTTATTGTATGTTCAATAGAGGGAAAAATGAATCAGCTGAAAGGAACATGCATTAAAACCACATAGTGAGCAAAGATATCCAGAGAATAACTGACACTCTCTATTACAGAAGAACTAATTCTTCCTAAAAACAGGTCCACATAATAAATCTAACCATGAAGGTACTCCTTTTTACCCATCTCTTATTAGTTACAATGCATCTTCTCTCATAGCAATAGGATCTCCCTTGAGCTCCCTTGGGGAAAATCTCTTTGGATAAATCTTAACTGACAAACTGTTCTTATCAATAACCAACTGATGTGGAAATCAATGACACTTTGTAGCTAAGAACATTTGGAAGGCCTTAGAGGTCATTAAGCTCAAAATCCAAAGGAAAGAGATTCCCTTAGATCAAGCTCAAATTTCAATGAGCATATTCTCTAGTGTTGAGTTATAATGATACATCTCTGGTCGAAATGGAACGGTTTGCTAGGGAAACATTAAGCACTATGCAGTGAGCCAGTCATTGGCTCACTGTTTGGTGATCATGTCATGTCCATTAGATGATAAATAGTACTTATCCAACCCAACGAACATAACATTTGGAAGGAGTGGGTTAACTTGGAAGCAATCTTCCCTGCCGAGTTACTTTTCCAGTGGGTCCTCTGGTGGGCCATTTTTAAATTTCCTTCCAATCTAGAGATCTGATGGATTTTCTGAGCATTTGGGTTAGTTCAAAATGGGGCAAAACCCCTAGGGTAAGGTTCTAAAATGCATGGAACTTTGATCCATGCAAAACTCAGACTACCCTTTAATATCTGGCCGGATTCGGGCTTGTTTTTTTGACTGAAAAGAAAAACTCAGGAGGGAAAATTGTTCCCGAGTTAGCCTACTCCCATTTGGAAGGCCTTAGAGATCAGTAAGCTCAAAATCCAAAGGAAAGAGATTCCCTTAGATCAAGCCCAAATTTCACTGAGCTTATTCGTGTTGAGTTATAATGATACATCTCTGGTTGAAATGGCACAGCTTGCTAGGGAAACATTAAGCATTATGCAGTGAGCCAATCATGACTGGATCACTGTTGGGTGATCCTGTCCTTTCCAGTAGAAGATAAATAGTACTTATCCAACCCAACAAATAGAATGCACCAGGCAGTGAATCAATCATTGACTTACTACAGGTGCTTAATGTTTCCTTAATTTTCTACCAATCACCTACGCAAATGAGACATTTATAAGATTGTTGATCAAACCCACTGGCCATGAAGTGGAATGCATGGCTAGATATGAAAGGGGGTTTAATATCAACAAAATATTTTATAAGAATTACGAAATGGTACAGGCGCCTCCAGCTATCCCTCTAGACATTTTGAAAAAGAAAAGTTAGAGAACATTTTCCAGCCTACTTCTCCAGTTTATTTCTGGCCTATGACCCTTTCATTCTAGAGAATAGGAAATAAAGACGAGGCACTGTCTTTCAAGCCCAAAAATTTACTAGGTGGCATCATGAGGAAAGAAGTGAGAACTAGGGTTTCAGTGGTTAGATGATTCAATATAGGTGTCCTTACCTACCTTTCAACGAACTCCTGAGCATTGTCATAATCTCTGAGATATCCATTGTTATCTGACTTGTTTGTTGTCCCTCATACTGTCTTCAATTTATTTCTTAAGCTCGGTGTCCTTCTCCTTGTTTTCTTTTCGAACCCTTCCGAAGCCATGTTGAAGGCCTCCATATTATCTTTGTGGAACTCTAAAGTCTATAATCAGTCAAAATAATTTGCTTCTTGAGCCCTTGAACTTCTTCGTCCATAATGGTATTTGCAGGTTGATTAAATGTTTCTATGACTATAGCTGGACAGAAGAATAGTGAGTGCTAAGGATGAACAAGAATAAAAAAAAATCTCTGAATCTAATGGTTTCTAATTATAATGATGAACCATAATGTCATCAAAATCTAACTCAGTCGCATTACTTGCAATCTTGTTTTCCCTTTCACTTGGATTACGGGTAACACAGTGAAGGCTAAACATTCAGTGCTGAGAGATTGAATGTTAATCCAGTCTTACCACTGCAATGGCCAGAGAATAACGAACTTAATACTAGTGCCCACAATTGTAGTTTAACTACATACTTAGTCAATGATGCCATCAAACATTCTCTCACTCAGTGGATTAAATATTTGTATTTTATAGGGTTTTTAATTTTATTTTACCATCTAAGAGAAAAGTCTATGCTTGATGCCATCAACATTCACTCTTATTATTGAATGGACTAATTTTTTGTATTTCAAGGCTGAGGAGAGTCTTAGACTTTTCCAACCCAAGGGAGCGGTTGAAGAACTTCTGTCGCAAGGAGTGCGCAAAGTTGGAGTGTTTGAATAACCAGAGGTTGTTGTGGAAGTCGCAAGGAGTGCGTGCATGATTCCTTAGAATCCTTGAGTTTGCAACAAGGATCAAGTTTAGGAAGGATAGAGTTGAGGGAAGTTCAGAGGAAAGACGAGGTTTGAAGTCACCTCGTGGAATCAAGCTCAGGAGGGTTGACACTGACTCATTTGGCGAGAAACAATCGAGAACCTTGATGGACGGTAGAAATTCCTGAAGGGAGAAACGTCAATTTCCATGGGCCGTTGGATCTAGTAGATCTACGGGGAGGATAAGGGCGAGAGTCTTTCAACACTCGCAAGATCAGGGGAGATCAAACTGTTGATTTCTTTCGTAGGAAAGAGATATCGAGAATTGGGAGTTGGGAGAGTAAAGAAAGTTATTTTCGGAAGTCGCGAGTCACAAAGTCCGGACTTCACGAAAAAAGGATCTGGACCGTTGGATTGTGGGGGAATCAGGACCGTTGATTTGGGGTGAGGAAGTTGCGAGTTTGGACTTTGGTAAAAGGGGTAAGAGCTACGTCGCAAGTTCCTGATATGCGAAATCCCGTAGCACTCAGGAGTTGAGCACCAAGTCATAGCTAGAAGTCATATGGGTTTAGGATAATGGAGGAGCTAGCTAGTTCTAGGCTCTAGTTCAGAGAATTGGAACTCGGGAGTGAGGAGAGCCAAGGTTGGCCTATAGTACGACACCTGAAATCGTGAAGTGCGAAATGCCTTTTTGGTTAGGATTGTGGTCATCGCCATTGGTCACGTGAAGGGAGCTTGTGCCTAGTGCTTACTCGCAGATGTGGAGTTCGTAAAAGGACCTGTGTTTTTTATGTGTTGAAGGTTCCAGCGGGGACCAAGGAGCTATTTTGGCTCAGAGGAGTTCGAAGATACATAGACCGGGAGGTCGACAGACCCTACTGAGGTGCGGTTCTACGTCAAGTGGTATCAGAGCTTACAACTATTGTTTTCTGTAAGCAAGAGAAGACATAGGACAATTGTGGTTTGAATTCTGTGTGGACAGGTTGAAACAATGCCACCAAGGAGATGTCCAGAAAGAAATTTACCCGATCCAGTCATTTAGAGGCAAATGAGATAACTTCGTGCTCGATTAGATGCTATGGAGACAGCACAAAGACGAACACCTGATACTGGAGGTATCAGTGAGGCAAAAAGAGAGAACGAAGAAGGAGCAAAAGAAGTTGTAGTTGAAGACACTGCAGAAGAACGTTTGCTAAAAGTTGTTGCAAGAATGGGCGCCAGAGCAAAGTTGGACATCGCGGTGTATGAAGGAAACTTGGACGTTGAAGAGCTACTAGATTGGTTTAGAGATCTAGACAAATACTTCGACTATGAGGATGTTGAAGAAGACAAGAAATTTAAGCACGCTGTCACTAGGCTGAAAGGACATGCAACACCGTGGTGGGATGAACTACACGCTAAGAGGAGTTGCAAGGGAAAACAAAGAATTAAAAGCTGGGACAGAATGGTAGCGAAGATGAAAGACAAATTCATACCTAGAGATTATCAAATCAATCTGTTTCGAAGAATGCAGAATTTGAGACAAAAAGGGATGAGAGTGAAGGAGTATACATAGGAGTTTTATAGCTTAAACATCAGAGCTGGTCATCGCAAGAGTGATGATGAAAAGGTCGCCAGATATATGAATGGCCTGAGATACGAGATTCAGGACGAGATGAGCATGGTGACAATCAGAAATGTGGAAGATGCTTATCAGGTTGCTCTGAAGGAAGAAGAAAAACTGGCCCGGAAGCAAGGTCAAAGGCGAAGAGGTAGAAGTCAGAGCAAAGGCAAAGCAATTGCCTAGGACAGAGTACAAAAGCCCAAGGATGAAGAAAAGAAACCTCATAACCAACCAGAAAGGGGAGGAAGTTCACAAGGGAGACAATATGCCGATAGGAACACCTTTCCTCGAGCAAGAGGAAGAGGAAGTGGTAGAGGAGGTGAAGTAAAGTGCTTTGTCTATGGAAAGATCAGACACAAATCTTGGGAATGTCCTGATAGAAAAAGATATGGAGGAGGCAAAGCTCACATTTAAGAAGTGCAAAGGAGAAACATTGAGGCATAAGATGCAAAAGGTGGAAGATCCTTGATGATGATAAAAATTCTCTTGAAACTAGAGAAAGAGATGGAGAATCCAATCTAGAGGAACAATTTGTTTAGGACTACTTGCAAGGCCAAAGATAGGGTATGCAAGGTGATAGTTGAGAGTGGAAGCATAGATAATTTAGTATCCACAGAGATGGTGGAGAAGCTGGAATTGGAGATAGTTGTACATCCAAGCCCATATAAAGTTCTGTGGTTGCAAAAGGGACATCAGGTAACAGTCACTAAACAATGTTTAGTTGAATTTAAGATAGGGGGATATAGAGATGAGATTTTATGTGATGTAATTCCCATGGATGTCTGTTATCTTTTGTTGGGGAGGCCTTTGCAATATGACAGAAATGTTATTCATGATGGAAGAAAGAACACATACACTTTGGAAAAGAATGGTAGGACGCATATGTTGTTGTCAATTGAAGAGAAGAAGGCGAAAGAAGAAACAAGCAATACTATACTTCTCATGAGTGGGAAGGAACTTCTTGATGAATTCAAGAAAGATCAAGAAATGCAGTTTATTGTGGTTGGAAAACCTAGAGTCATCTTGACCAGTACCTCGATAGATGATCTACCTAAGGAAATTCAGGAACTGCTAGAGAATTTCATTGATATAGTGGTGGATGATTTACCTTGTTCGTTGCCACCCATCAGAAGTATAAGCCATCACTTTGACCTTATACCGAGAGCAAGTTTGCCAAACAAAGCAGTGTACAGATTGACGCCGCAGGAGAATGAAGAGGTTAAGAAGCAAGTCCGGGATTTGATGGACAAAGGGTTGATTAGAGAAAGCTTGAGTCCATGCGTTGTACCAACAATGTTAAGTCCGAAGAAGGATGGTCGATGGAGAATGTGTATAGAATCGAGGGCTATAAACAAAATCACCATCAGGTATAGATTTCCTTTACCCAAGATGGATGACTTGATGGATTGCTTGAGTGGAGTAAAGTTTTTTCTCAAAAATTGATTTGAAAAGTGGATATCACTAGATTCGGATGAGGGAAGGTGATGAATGGAAGACAACATTCAAGACGAATGAAGGGCTATATGAATGGCTTGCTATGCCATTTGGCTTGACGAATGCACCAAGTACTTTCATGATATTGATGAACGAAGTCTTGAAAGATTTCATTGGGAAGTTTGTAATTGTGTATCTTGATGATATACTGATCTTCAGTAAAACTGAAGAAGAACATTTGAGACATTTAACTCTGGTGATGAGGAGGTTGTAGAAAGAGAAGTTGATGATAAATCTGAAGAAGTTGTCTTTCATGAAGACAAAACTCATTTATTTGGGTTTTGTGATTTCTTCGAATGAGTTGAAGATGGATCCGGAGAAGGTAAAAGAAATCAAATAATGGTCGTCGCCAAGGAATATCTTTGAAGTCAGAAGCTTCCATGGACTAGCCAGTTTTTACAGTAAGTTCATAAAAAAATTTAGTGGGATTTGTGCACCGACGATGGACACAGTCAAGAAAAGACATAATTTTTTCATTGGACAAAGGAAGCAGAGAAAAGTTTCATGTTATTAAAAGAAAAGATAATTGGACAACCAGTTCTGGTTCTACCAGATTTCAGCAAGACATTTCAAGTTAGATGTGACGCAAGTGGATTTCTGATTGGAGCCGTCTTAAGTCAAGACAATAGACCAGTTGCATACTTCAGTGTGAAACTGAATGAGGCCAAAAGAAATAACTCTACTTATGATAAAGAGTTTTATGCAGTCATACAGGTGTTGAAGAAATGGATGCACTACCTGGTTCCAAAAGAGTTTGTTTTGCATAGCAACAACCAAGCCTTACAGTTTATAACCAGACAGGATAAATTGAACTAGAAACATGAAAAATGGATTGAGTTCATGCAGAACTTTACTTTTGTTATAAAGCACATTTTTGGAAATGCTAACAATGTTGTTGATGCGTTGAGCAAGAACTGTTTAATTCTGCAGGAGTTTTGAGTGAAGACCTTAGGTTTTGATAGCCTTAAGGAAATGTACATAGATGATTCAGATTTCAAGGATGCTTACGAAGCATGTGAGAACCATGTTTTAAGAGACATGAGCCAATGGATTGAATATTTAATTCAAGATGGACTGCTATTCAAAGGAAATCAGTTGTGTATCCTGAAGAGTTCTATGAGAGAAAACCTTTTGAAGGAAAAGCATAGTGGGGGATTGGCTAGACATTTGAGCCATGACAAAACATTTTCTCAACTGAACAGTTTGTATTATTGGTCAGGAATGAGGACGGATGTGCGGAAATTTGTCAACAGGTGTAGAATCTGCCAACACACAAAGGGAAAAAGACAAAATACTGGGTTGTATCAATCATTGCCAATACCAGAGAGGCCGTGGGACGCGGTAAGCATTGATTTTGTGTTGGGACTGCCAAGGATGCAGAGAAGGTGCGATTCCATATTCATGGTAGTCAATAGATTTTCTGAAATGGCACATTTCATTCCATGTCAGAAAACCAGTGATGCAACACACATTGCAAATTTGTTTTTCAAAGAAGTTGTTTGACTTCATGGTTTACCCAAGAGTATTGTCTTAGACAGAGATACCAAATTTGTTGGTCATTTCCAGAGGACACTATGGAAGAAGTTGGGGACGAATTTATATTTTAGCTCAACATATCACCCTCAGACAGGTGGACAGACTGAGGTAGTAAATTGAAGTTTGGGGGACTTATTGAGGAGTTCAGTAACTGAACATCAAAGTTAGTGGGATCAGATTCTGCCACAAGCGGAATTTGCATATAATGACTCACCTAATAGGAGTACAAGAAAGAGCCCATTTCAGATAATGTATGGAATGCAGCCAAGAGGAGTGTCTGAGTTGAGAGACTTAGAGAAGAATGAGTTCAGGAGTGGTAGAGCGGAAGATTTTGCAGCAGAGATGCATGAGCTCCACAGTAAGATTAAAGAGTGGTTGCAGAGTTCCAACCAAGAATACAAGCACAGAGCAGATCAACACCGAAGAGAGCTTCAATTTGAAGTGGGTGATTTAGCCTTAGCACACCTCAGAAAATAAAGGTTCCCAAGGGGAACATATAACAAGCTAAAGATGAAGAAGATAGGACCGTGTAATATTTTACGAAAATTTGAGGCAAATTCTTATGAGATAGAACTACCAGATGATGTGGGTATATCACCCATACTCAACGTAATAGATATGTATCCTTATAGAGAAGATAAAGCAGGAGGAGTAGAAAGTCAGAGGGAAATTCATTGGGTTAAACAGATGCCTATAGCTGAAAATCCGGAAATGGAAAGGATCATTGACCAAAGAGTTAGTAAGAAGACCCGAAAGAAAACATATTTTGAATATTTGGTAAAGTGGAAGGGACACCCAATTGAATATGCCAGTTGGTAAAGTGAAGTAGACATCCAAAAACATGGACAGACGGTGCAGGAGCTCATGGACAGGAGTCCATGAATTTTTCAGCCAGAGGAGTATGATGCAGAAGCATCACCAACAAGCGTGAGTGGAAGACAGCTAGATATGCCAGCGCGCATTTTGAAGACATTTTTTGAATTTCAAAAGATAAACCATTAATGTAATAGCTGGAAGGACGGATTTGATTTTAATG
Organism: Picea abies; assembly: GCA_900067695.1. Taxonomy (NCBI): domain Eukaryota; kingdom Viridiplantae; phylum Streptophyta; class Pinopsida; order Pinales; family Pinaceae; genus Picea; species Picea abies. The sequence continues at coordinate 10,914 of CBVK0101805306.1, forward strand.
TTTTGGGGATTGTAATACAAATCTTGAGCATTTCTCTCATCTATCGGTTGTAGACATTTATTAGAATAAATGTAAAGTAGTTGTAGTCTTTAATTCGATAAGATAGTTTGAAATTGTAGGAGGGAAAACTCAGGAAGACTCCCTCGTAGATGTATTGTATTGTCATTCTCATTGTATAGACTGTAGAGAAAAGAAATCATAGGAGAGCAGAAAAGAACATATATTTTAGAATTTGTATGAGCATATAGTTGTTGTTGTTGTAGACCATGTACATAAGCACTTGAATTAATATAAGAATGCTTTGATCCAATTGTCTAGTGTATTTTGGTTCATGTATGCATCTATTGAATGGTATGTTCACAGTTTAATTCCAATATCTGTTATCCATTTGTTTCAATGCCATAGGTATGTGATTTCATGTTGAATGTATGAAGTCTGTCAGGAGAGTATGAGTTTCAATTGTTTCTCTTCCTGAGAATTCCTACAAGGAGTTCAGTGAAATTCCACAAGGAGTGTGTCAACAAGGTTCTGAGTTTATCTTAGAAAGCTCAGGAGAGATAGTGTTAACTTATACCAGTAGAAGTGCGAGTATAACACAGAGCCGTGCAAGGTGTGCGCAGGCTGAGGAGAGTCTTAGACTTTTCCAACCCAAGGGAGCGGTTGAAGAACTTCTGTCGCAAGGAGTGCACAAATTTGGAGTGTTCAAATAACCAGAGGTTGTTTTGGAAGCCGCAAGGAGTGCATGCAGGATTCCTTAGAATCCTTGAGTTTGCAACAAGGATCAAGCTCGGGAAGGATACAGTTGAGGAAATTTCAGAGGAAAGATGAGGTTTGAAGTCACCTCGTGGAATCAAGCTCAGGAGGGTTGACGCCTACTCATTCGGTGAGAAACCATCAAGAACCTCGACGGACGGTAGAAATTCCTGAAAGGAGAAACGTTGATTTATGTGGGTCGTTGGATCCAATAGATCTGCAGGGAGGATAAGGGAAAGAGTCTTTCAACACTCGCAAGCTCAGGAGAGATCAAACCGTTGATTTCTTTCATGGGAAAGAGATATCAAGAATTGGGAGTTGGGAGAGTGGAGGAAGTTGTTTTCGGAAGTCGCGAGTCACGAAGTCTTGACTTTGTAAAAAAAGGATCTGGACCGTCGAATTGTGGGGGAATCAAGATAGTTGATCTGGGGTGAGGAAGTCACGAGTTCAGACTTCAGGAAAAGGGCGAAGAGCTACCTCGCAAGTTCCTGATACGTGAAATCCCATAGCACTCGGGAGCTAAGCCCCAGGTCATAGATGGAAGTCATATGGGTGAAGGATAAGGGAGGAGCTAGCTAGTGCTAGACTCTAATTCAGAGAATCGAAACTCGAGAGTGCGGAGAGCCAAGGTTGGCCTATAGCAGGACACCCAAAATCACGAAGTGCGAAACGCCTTTTTGGTTAGGATTGTGGTCACCACCGGTGGTCGCGTGAGGGGATCTTGCGCTTAGTGCTTACCCACATAAGAGGAGTTCGTAAAAGGACCTATGGTTTTTATGTGGTGAAGGTTCCAGTAGGGACCAAGGAGCCATTTCGGCTCAGAGGAGTTCGATTATCCATAGACCGGGAGGTCGACAGACCCTACTTAGGTGGGGCTCTGTGTCACTATGTTAAATATCGGGTTACTAGGAGGACAAGGGGTGTCATTCTTTTTCATTATAGCTTGTTCCATAGCCGCGAACAACATCTGAGAGTGGTACTTTGTGAGAATAATAGAGGAGGAGGAGGATTATCTAGTAGTCGTTCATGTCATAGTATCAAAAGGTAACTCCATAATGAATTACCATTCATTTGAATGTACATTTTATAATTGAATCAAAGAGAGCACAACATAGGCCGCACCTTCTACCTAGGTTTTCTCCCATATTGGGTTTCCAAGGTCAAATCTTTTGTTCATTTGTGTGGGTGGTGTGTATTTTGTGCCTATTCTTTCATTTTTATATTTCTGTTATTTCTGTTATTTCTTAAATTCAAGAAAACCTAGTAATTATCTAATCTGGAATCTATGGAAATAAACTGCAAAAAATCTAAGATTTCATAATAGTTTAAGATTTGTTGTGATGAACTATTCTAGTGGAATATCCATGACAATTTACATATCATATTGGTATCAGAGTAGGTTTATTTGGGGTATTTGTGAGAACTTGTAGGGACCTAGGAATCAGTTTAAGAAGAAAGTCATAGAACCCTAGCCATGGACAACGAATCCGTTCAAAATAACCCTCAGGTTGTTGCAAAGGCGATATCTGCAAGGATGGAAGAGAAAGTTGTTGTCATATCTTGCAACATGTCCTTCCTCATGGAAACTCTAGAAAGCAAGCTCAGACTGTACAGGGAGGCTGGAGGCTTTAACTCAGAGATTGGATCAGACGAGAAATAAGCAGATAATGAAGACCCATAAAAGGAGTCAAGGAAAGAGTTTAAGAAAGAGCATCCCAGTTCGACTGTTGTTAACCCTTGGGCCTTCACAATTCTTATTCAATATGGAAGTGAAAATGGACATAAATCCATATCAAGGTGAGATCAATGCATTAAAATTGAATCAATCGTTGTAGCAACTAGAAGTTTATTTCATTGCTCACCATATAGATGAAGATAAAAATGTATCATTTGCCAAACTGAATTTAGAGGGCCATGCTTTAACCTGTTGGGGAAGTCACATGGAAACACTTAGGATGAAGGGTGATCCACCAGTAACTAAGTGGGAGGATTTCGAAACACTCACTAAGTCCCAGATCTATCCTATTGGATATGTAGAGAACTAATGGATCCATTAGCATTACTTTAGGCAAACACAAAGGTAGAGTGTGAAAGAGCACACCACTGAATTCAAAAAGATGACTATCATGTTGGGTATCTCACCCAAGTACCCAGATAAATTCCTAGACTATCTGAGGGGTCTACACAATCATTTGTGGAAGCAAGTGATGCTTTTCAAGCCCAAGATACTTGATGAGGCTAGTATGCAAGAATAATATCTGAAAAGTATAGGCCATAATAAATGACAACCAAGTGGTTCCAAATAAAAAGGGTGTACTAAAAAGAAGAAACATTAGTCGGAGGAGTTACAACTCCTCCAACTCATAGCTTAAATATTGAAAATTTGTCCCAACTCTAACCCCTTTAGCTCATTGATTTTATATTTTTTGAATAGAGGATTTAATTAGATCTAGAATTTATGAAATAAGGGATCCTAAAATACAGATCTAATAATATTTCTAACACCTAAAGAGTAGTTTATGGTTTCTTAGTTCATATTTTTCATTATTTTTCTCTCACTCGCCCTAACATATTGATAATAACCACTTTGAGAAGGGTGTCTTCATCTAGATCTAGGTATGTGATTTTGTTGGATTTGATTATCATAACCTTTGCTTATTAGTATTTACTAGCATACCATATCTTGAATATAAAGTTTTGAGAATTCTTAATTGTTTGTCAAGATCAAAGGAACTCGACACTAAAAACAATATCATCGGCCTAAAGAAGAAGATTGATAACTATGCCAAAAAGGATCGGGATGATGGATAACCTTGCTTAACCCTCGTATTGCAATAAATTTATTTTGACCAACCCCCATTATTCTTGGACTTAGTAGTTACTTTCTAGTATAACCTTAACCCAACAATGCTAAATTCACATAGAAAAGAAACATTTAGATGTTTTAATATTTTCCCTAGATTATTTTTAGGCATAGTGTCAAAGGATTTTTTAAAGTCAATGAAACAATAAAAGATAGTATTTTTATTATTTTAACATTCATTTGGAATAATCCTTAGAGTAAATGGTTTACAATAGAATGACAACTTTTAAAATCAGCTTGGCCTTTTAATCCTTTTTCTATGACTTTCTAATCATAAACCAATCTTCTTTTCAAGAATAATTCCAAGCATTAATAATATTTCTTTTAGAATTTGAAGGGTTATTTTTGTCACCACTTTTAAAAATAGGAATAATGAAGCTTTTAATCAAAAGTTTAGGAACCTTGTTTGAATGTTATATTTAAAAGTTATGAACACATACATCTAAAAGTTATTTTACTTTTATTTTATGGATTTCAATTTATTTTTTTAATGATTGAAAAAAGTGACCCATTACAACATATAAGTTCCAATATACCCTAAAAAATATGTCAATAAAAATAGCAAAAGAATAATACAATATACTCCATGTTCAATTAAAAATATTAGTAGAAATTATATTTTTTCCAATTAAAAATTAACAAATAGAATATAAAAAAAAATTATAAACATCAAATAGAATATGTATTTAAGTTGCAACATACACATTGATTATAAAGTCGTGTGCATATATTGAATTCATGAAGTTGTAACATTCAATCATTAAAAAAGAATAATTAGATGAAATTAATAGCACCATGTGGTCCCAATGAAAAGGTAGAATGATATTGCGGAAGAATTCAGTTCAAGATGATGAACCATGAAAAAGAGAAACATAAATTGCATCGATCTTTTCTTGATTTCTTTGGCTTTCAAGACATGGATGACACCTCTAAAGGGATGGGTCAGCACTATATTAAGTATCTTATCACAATTGAGGGTTGCGGAAGTCAAAACCCTACCCCTATATGACTATCAAGTTATGTTAAATATTGATTTTCTAGGAGGAGAAGGGATGTCATTCTTTTGCATTGTATCTTGTTCCATGGCTAAGAAAAACATAGAGTGGTATTTTGTCAGCATAACAAAGGAGGAGGAAGATTCTGTAGCAATTTCTCAGGCCATAATGTCAAAAGGTAACTTCATAGTGAGTTCTCATTCCTTTGTATGTGCATTTTATAAAATAATAATAATATAATTATATAACCTATTCAAAAGGCGTTGTCTAGTTGTTCTACAATTTTTTTTTTCATTGGAATCTGGTGATATAAATTTACACGAATCATTATTTTTTGTTGTTCAAAATCCATTTCTAAATGTAGAAATGGATTCAAATGCTTAAAAACCCCGGGGCACTCAGATTATATAGAAATAATCACTCAAATCTAAGAATTTAACAATTTCTCTTCGGATTTCAGGCAAATGTCCCTGGAAATCAATGGTACTTTGTAGCTAAGAGCATTTGGAAGGTCTCACCGGTCATTAAGTTCAATACCCAAAAGAAAGAGATCCAAATTTCAATTAATATATTCTCTAGTGTTAAGTTATAATGATAGGGAAACATTACGCACTATACAGTGAGCCAATTATTGGTTCATTATTTGGTGATCATGTTCATTAGATGATAAATAGTATGCATCCAACGGATAGGATGTATCCTACAATTAGCCAATCATTGGTTCACTGTTTGGTGATCCTGGTGCGATAGATGATAATGGGCAGGATGCACCAAGCAATTAACCAATCATTGACTCACTACATGGTGCTTAATGTTTTCCTGATTTTCCATCAATCACCTGTATTTATAATATTATTGATCAAACCCACTAGCCATGGAATGGAATGCATGTCTAGATATGAAAGGGGGGTTTAAGATCAACAAAAAAATTTATAAGAAAATAAGAAACGCTACAGCCACCCCAACTATCCCTGTAGACATTTTGAAGAAGAAAAGTTAGAGAGCATTTTCCAGCCTACTTCTCCGGTCTATTTCTGGCCTATGACCCTTTCATTCTAAAGTATAGGAAATAAATATGGGGCACTGTCTTTCAAACCCCAAAGTTTAACAGGTGGCATCATAAGGAGAGAAGTTATAACTAGGTCTTGAGTGATTAGATGGTTCAATATAGGTGTCCTTACTGACCTTTCCATGAGCTCTGAAGCACTGTCATAATCTATGAGATATGCATTGTTATCCCATACTTGTTTGGTGTCCCTCATAATGTCTTCAATTTATTTGTTAAGCTAGGTGTCCTTCTCCTTATACTAGTTGATTTCTTTTCGAACCCTTCTGGAGCCATGTTGAAGGGATTAATATTACCTTTGTGGAACTCTAAAGTCTATAATCAGTCAAGATTTTAGAGGTCAATTTGCTTCTTGAGCCCTTGAACTTCTTTGTCACTTGAATTTGCTTCTTGAACCCTTGAGCAGGTTGATTATCCATTTCAATGACTAGCTGGACAGAAGAATAGTGAGTGCAAATGATGAAGAAGAATAAAAAAAAATCTCTGAATCTAATTGTGATGAACCATAATGTGATCTAAATTTAACTCAGTCCCCTTATTTGCAATCTTGTTTTACTTTTCACTTGGATTACGGGTAACTCAGTAAAGGTTATAAATTCAAAATCACCTACCTATTCGCCTTTATCCTCTCCATCCATCCATCTTCTTTCCTCTTGAATTCTGTCTTTTTGACTTCCTTATTCTGAACATTCAATGTTGAGAGATTGAATGTTAATCCAGTCTTACCACTGCAATGGCCAGAGATAACGAACTTAATACTAGTTCCCATAATTGTAGTTTAACTACATACTGAGTCAGTGATGCCATCAAACATTCTCTCAATCAGTGGATTAAATATTTGTACTCTATAGGTTTTTTAATTTTATTTTATAATAATTTTGATGGTAAGAGAAAAGTCTATGCTTGATGCCATCAACATTCACTCTTATTGATTGGATTAAATTTTTGTATTTTAAAGATTTTTTAATTTAATTTAATAAAAATTTTGATGACAAGAGAAAAGTCTTGGAATGGGATTCATGGTTTTAAGGTTGAGATGTTTTCTTCATTAATTAGGGTTTTAAAGGTTCAATCCCATCACCATCCTTGTTAGGACCACTTTGTGTTAGTTAATTCTATCCTTTTTAATGTGGATTTTACTAACGTTAAAAAGAATTAGTAATATTATGGAGATATTTCTTAAGTCTAACATTATTCAGGTTTGAAAGATTGGTATTATTAACTGTATTTGTACTTGTAGAGAGCATGATTTGAGTTAGGGCTTCATAAAGAAAATCATTCTGAAACAGAATACTTCATTAAGTTTAGGAATTGGATTATGGGAATATAATTTCCAAGTACAAAGTATGTAAAGCAACTTTTCATTTGAAGCATGTTTGTCTCCATGCTAAGATCTCACAAGAGAAAAAGAGGAAACTTGGCAAACCTTGACACTGGAATTGTATTTCTAGCTTTTGAGGCAATGGATGGGCATATGGTTACTATCTCACCAAGAAATCCAAACCCTCTTATGAAGATTATTTTTACTAAGCACCTTTAAGGAAAATGAAGTGGTTACATGGCTTAGATAAATCCTATACAAAAATTGACACAATCATAATATATTATATACACACATATAAAAAAGTTCATTTATTTTTATATATCATATACACACATATAAAAAAGTTCATTTATTTTTATTTTTATTTTATTTTAGGGAACCTTTTTGAATGTTATATTAAAAAGTTTATGAATACACACACATATAAAAGTTAGTTTACTTATTTATTTTTAATGGATTTCAAAAAAAAATTATTGGTTGAAAAAATGGGCTCATTACAACATATAATTTCCAATATACCATAAGAACGATCTCAATAAAAATAGCAAAAGAATAATAAAATATACTCCATGTTCAATTAAAATTATTAGTAGAAATTATTTTTTCAAATTAACAAATATTATAAAAAAAGAAATTACAAATATCAAATAGAATATGTATTTAAGTTGCAACATCGAACGCATGAAATACAAAGTCGTGTGCATATATCAAATTTATGAAGATGTAACATTCAATAATTAGAAAAGAAGAATTTGATGACATTGATAACACTCTGTAGTCCCAATGAAAAAGTAGAATGATATTTCGGAAGGATTTGGTTCAAGATGAAGAACCATGGGAAAGAGAAATAGAAATTGTGTCAATAAATTCTTATTTCGTTCCACTTTCGAGACATGGACGACACCTCTAAAGAGATGAGTTGGTGATTTGTTAAGTACCTTATCACAATTGAGGGTTGAGGAAGTCAAAACCATACCCCTAAATCACTATCAGACTATGTTAAAAATAGGGTTTCCAGGAGGAGAAGGGTGCCATTCTTTTGCATTATATCTTGTTCCATAGCTGAGAAAAACATCTGAGAGTGGTATTTTGTGAGCATAACAGAGGAGGAGGAGGAGGATTATGTAGCAGTTGTTCATGTCACGGTTTCAAAAGGTAACTCCATAGTGAATTACCATTCATTTGAATGTACATTTTATAATTGAAGTAAAGAGAGCACAACATAGGCTAGACCTTCTAGCTGGGTTTTCTCCCGTATTGGGTTTCCGAGGTCAAATATTTTGCTCATTTGTGTGGATGGTGTATTTTGTGCCTATTCTTTCATTTTTATATTTTCGTTATTTCTTAAATTCAAGAAAACCTAGTAATTAACTAATCTCGAATCGAAGGAAATAAACTGCAAAAAATATAAGATTTCATAATAGTTTAAGATCTGTTATGACGAACTATTCTAGTGGAATATCCACGACAGTTTACCAATCATATTGGTATCAGAGCAGGTTTCTTTGGGGTATTTGTGAGAACTTGCAGGGACCTAGGAATCGATTTAAGAAGAAATTCAGATAACCCTAGCCATGGATGACGAATCCATTCATAATAACCCTTGGACTGTTGCACACGAGAGATTTGCAAGGATGGAAGAGAAATTTGTTGGCATATCTTGCAATATGTCCTTCCTCATGGCGGCTCTAGCAAGCACACTCAGACCGTAGAGGGAGGATGGAGGCTTTAACTCAAAGATTGGATCAGACGAGAAATCGAAAGATAATGAAGACCCATAAAAGGAGTCAAGGAAAGAGCCTGAGAAAGAGCATCTCAGTTCAACTGTTGTTAACCCTTCACAGTTCTTATTCAATATGGAAGAAAAAGTGGACATAAATCCATATCAAGGTGAGATCAATGCATTAAAATTGAATAATTGGCTGTAGAAACTAGAAGTTTATTTCATTGTTCACCATATAGATGAAGAGAAAAATATATCATTTGTCAGACTGAAGTTAGAGGGCCATGCTTTAACCTGCTGTAAAGTCACATGGAAACACTTAGGATGAAGGGTGATTCACTAGTAACTATGTGGGAGGTAATCAAAACTCTCACTAAGTCTTAGTTCTATCCTATTGGATATGTAGAGAACCAATGGATCCACTGGCATTAGTTCAGGCAACACAGGGGTAGAGTGTGCAAGAGCACACCACCGAATTGAAAAAGATGGCTATCATGTTGGGTATCTCACCCAAGTACCCAGATATACTCCTCGACTATCTGAGGGGTCTACACAATCATCTGCGAAAGCAAGTGATTCTTTTCAAGCCCAAGATACTTGATGAGGCTTGTATGCAAGAATAATATCTAGAAAATATAGGCCAGAATAAAGGACAACCTGAAGTGGTTCCAAATAAAAAGGGTGTACTAAAGAGAATAGACATCAGTCAGAGGAGTTGCAACTCCTCCAATTCATAGCTTAAATCTTGAAAATTTGTCATAACTCTAACCCCTTTAGCTCGTTGATTTTATATTTTTTGAATAGGGGATTTATTTAGATCTAGAATTGATCAAATAAAGGCTCCTAAAATACAAATCTAATAATTTTGCTAACACCTAAAGAGTAGTTTATGGTTTCTTAGTTCGTATTTTTCCTTCTTTTTCTCTCACTCGCCCTAACATATTGATAGTAAACACTTTGAGAAGGCTGTCTTCATCTAGATCTAGGTATGTGATTTTGTTGGATTTGATGATCATAACCTTTGCTTATTAGTATTTACTAACATACCATAACTTGAATATAAAATTTTGAGAATTCTTAATTGTTTGTCAAGATCAAAGGAGCTTGACACTAAAAACCAATATCACCAACCTAAAGAAGAAAACTGATAACTATGCCAAAAAGGATAGGGATGATGGATAACCTTGCTTAACCCTCGTATTGCAATAAATTTCTTTTGACTAAACCCCATTATTCTTGGACTTACTAGTTACTTTCTAGTATAACCTTAACCCAACAATGCTAAATTCACATTGAAAAGAAACTTTTAGATGTTTTAATATTTTCCCTAGATTATTTTTAGGCATAGTGTCAAA
>CBVK0101805308.1:0-11137 GCA_900067695.1 Picea abies
TCATTGGATCAATCCCCATTATGGATTGATCATGTCGGCTATTGTAAAAAGACCAAATCCCCTTTTGCGAATTGGTCATAACATAATTGTAATAGGCAAAAGAATAAGTCAGCCCCATAATATATCAAAGAGACCCCAGAATATAATAAAGGTGGTTATAACCACCCAGGAGAAGAATTCGTCCCTAGCAATGAAAGGACACTCCCATACGTGCCAGTCTTGTATAAATAAGGAGGCTAGCACCTCACTTAGACACACACTCACTTGTTCATTCAGAGACAAGTTTCGGAGCTGCAGTTGGAGAAGAGAGAGAGAGAGAGGCGCATCTTTGGGAGAGGACTTTATGTACTTGTTTGAGTTATCTCTTGGCATTGTATTGGCTATCTATATTAAGGAGGTTTTGTTGGGTTTTCTGCCCCATGAGGGTTTCCCAGGATAAATGATGTGTCTCTTGTGATTGTGTATTTCTCAGTGATCTTATCTTATGTTGTTGTTATTAATTGAAATGAAAAGAACTATAATAATGGATTAAACATTAACATGGTATCAGAGCCAAGCTTAAGAGAGCATCTTTCACAAGAGAAAAGTGAAAAATGTCATTGTTGTCGTACATGAAAATTAGGGATTTTTGTTGGAAAGGTATTTCATCCCTAAAACCACCTAGAAAAGTGTGCCCTCCCCCAGGGATCATTTTGGCACCTTCAGTGCACCTTTTCAGTGGCTAGATCTCTTGAAAAGTGAAACCCTAGTTTCACAAAGTACCAGAAAACCAAAGTACCAAAAGTACCAGAAGTAGCAAAAAACCAGAAGTTCCAGTCTAGAAATCTGCAGATCAAGTTTGAGGGGGTAAAAGTTGGATTTTCGAAATTCTGACTACACCAACATACTCGCCTCAGCTCAGCACATCTATTCCCTGAATCAGAATTTCAAAATTTGAAGTTTGAAAAATTAGGGTTTCATCATAAAACCCTAAGTTGCAGTTGCAGTTGCAGTTTTAAAACTAGTTGTAGTTGCAACATCAGTTGCAGTTGCAGCCATAGAACCAGTTGAAATCACCCTTGAAGTTTTCTTAAGAGTTGGTAATGATTACTGTTGCTACCAAATGGAGCCACTACCTGCAAATGCTATCAGAGGTATGTACTCACATATGTTTAATGGTTAAAACCTAAAGAGTATTTGCAGGAGAAGAGATCTCTTGCCATAGATCCAGAAGGATCTCAAGATCCAACACATTCAAAGGAATGAAGCAACCCAAGTGTGATTATTTTGATATGCATTATTATTTTGATGAGTGTTGCATGTTGTAGCTATGACCATCATTCTAACCTTTTCTGAGTCAAGGTATTAGATGGATTAAAAGTTGAGATCATGGAGCTTATCCTCTAACCCAACCTTCTGTCATGATAGCGTATTGTCTTAGTACAACAGACAGATTGAAGAAAGCACTCGTCATCTTGAGTGAAGGAGACTTGGAAGAAAAACAAGCACTCATTTCTGAAGATAAGGCTCCAGGTTTGATTAAATCAAGTTGATAAGATTGAAAGGTACACATGACAAGTTGATGACTATAGTTGAGATAGCAGTCTTTGTAAAGTATTATACTTGATAGCATGTGAGCATATAGAGGTAAATTCTTTGCCTGATACAACTAACACCTCCTCTAGGAGAAACCTCGTGTTTTAGTTCTAGGTTTCCATAGAAAGAATGCTTGGTCACAACACTATGAGAGTGTTGACCTCATTTCGTATTGTATTCCTTACCTTTAATCTTTGCTTCAGATAAATTATAAGAGATAGCTCTAAAGGAGCTATTGTGATGATTGTTCGTGCTATTGCTTTATATTATCAGAAGGATATTATTCTTGCTTGTTGTTTTGTTGACCTTGCTCCACGTCACATGTAATAACCCTGAGGAAGCTATAGTGAAGGTTGCAGAAGGCAACATGCCAAAGGAGCGACCATAAATGAAGCAATCATCGTTGGAAAAGAAGAAGGTGGCTTGCATAAGCTAAAGGGTCACTTAGAAGCTGCCATGACCCACGCCATTGAAGAATCCATGTGAAATTTGGCAGAGAATATTAGCTCACATCAACTACAAGGTGCTACCATACATATGCAAAGCAGTCACAGGTTTACCAGAACTCAAAGGTGACCATGAAGGCGTATGCAATGGATGTGCACAAGGAAAGAACATCAAGAACCCGTTTCCGAAGAAAGACAGCAAGGCAGAAGGAGTCCTAGAGATCATTCATTCAAATGTGTGTGGCCCAATGCCATTGTCCTCCATTAGTGGGAATTCAAAGCCTTGATAGAGAATCTTTCTAAGAGAAAGATCAAGACAATCAGGTCAAATAATGGAGGAGAATACACCTCAAAAGAGTTCGTGAACTTTTGCAAAGATGATGGGATCAAGAGGGAACTCACTACTCCCTATAATCCCCAACAAAATGGTGTAGTTGAATGAAAGAATAGAACAATAATGGAAGCTATGAAGACTATGATCCATGATCAACATCTTCCTATGTGCTTATGGGTAGAAACAACAATGGTAGCTGTATATGTGTAGAACCGATTATCCCATAGTGCACTTGGGCTCAAGACCCCGGAAGAGATGTACACCAGAAAGAAGCCAGAAGTAAGCCATCTCAAAATATTTGGCTGCCCAATATTTATTCATATTCATATACCGAAAGAGAAGAGAAAAAAGTTGGAACCTTCAGGAAAGAAGGGATTATTTGTGGGATACTGTGAGGTTCTAAGGCCTTCAGAATCTATATACCAGGTCATCGTCACATTGAGATCAACAGGGACGTGACTTTTGATGAAGAAGCCAGCTTGAAGAAGTATATGAAGAGGAACCCATAATCCCCAAGATTGCAGAACCAGTGAGGGAGGTTCCCAGAGTTATTGAACCAATGAGGGAAGTTGTAACTTCCCCTGATGAGGAATCACTAGAAGATCATGACTTGATAGAATTTCAAGAACCTCCTCATATGAGGATCCTCCATAAAAGGAAGCCAGCTTGGGCTAGAGAGATTATTCAAGATGGAGAGAAGTATGGTGTTCCCGAAGGAACCATGAGACAGGTGAAAAGATCAAAGCCATTCTCCAGTTATACGGCTTTGATGTGTGATCTTCTAGAGGAGGAGCCTACCTGCTTGAAGAATCCATTCAGAGGAAAGAATGGGTAGATACCATGACAGAGGAATACCAATCCACAATGAAGAACGAAGTATGGGAAATAATTCCCAGACCGAAGAGTAAAGATGTGGTATCCTCCGAATGGATCTTCAAAATAAAACACTCTGCTGATGGAAGTATTGAGAAGTATAAAGCAAGATTTGTCGCTCATGGATTTTCTCAGAAAGAAGGCATTGACTATGAAGATACATTCTCTCCTGTAGCTAGATACACTTCAATTAGAACCATCATAGCTCTTGCAGCTAAGATGAAGTGGAAGTTGCACCAGATGGACATTAAGACATCTTTCCTGAATTGTGTTATCGAAAAGGAAGTGTATATAGAGCAACCCCAAGGATTTGAGGTTGAATACATGAAGTCTCATGTCTGCAGATTGAAGAAAGCCTTATACGGATTGAAGCAAGCTCCTAGAGCTTGGTGTGGCCGTATAGACAGTTTCTTGACGAGCTTAGGCTTTACCAAGAGTAAAGCAGATTCTAACCTCTACTTCAAGGTTATGAACGATGAGCTAGTAATATTACTGCTATATGTGGATGACTTATTGTTAACCAGATAAGAAAATATCATCACTGAATGTAAGAAGAGACTTGCCTCAGAATTTGAAATGAAATACCTTGGCCTAATGCATTATTTCCTAGGTCTTGATGTATGGCAGAGTCTAGAGAGGATCTTCCTTAACCAAGGGAAGTATGCAGTCGAAATCCTGAAGAGATTCGACATGTTGGAATGCAAGTCCATGAATACACCCATGGAAGCGAAGCTGAAGCTGTTGGTCGACACTTTGTCATAATTGATTGATGCCACGTTTTACTGACATATTATTGGATCGGTTATGTACCTGACAAACACCAGACCAAACATTTGTTTTGTCGTGAACACCTTGAGTCAGTTTCTAGTAGAACCCAGACATGTTCACCTAGTGGTTGCAAAACATGTGATGAGGTACCTTAAGGGTACAATAGATTGTGGTCTCAGCTATGAGATTGTGGTCTCAGCTATGATGGAGATCATGATTTCACATTGAGTGGATACATTGATGCAGATTGGGCAGGAAGTGTTTCTGATGGGAAAAACACTTTAGGATTTTATTTCAGTTTGGGATCAGCCATGATCTCGTGGCAGAGTAGGAAGCAATCCAGCATTGCTCTCAGCACAGCGGAAGCAGAATACATTGATGCATGTTCTGCCAACTGCGAAGCTATATGGCTTCGAAAGTTGTTGACCAGTCTATTTGACCTAGAGATGGAAGCAACCACGATCCTATGTGACAACCAGAGCTGCATAAAGATGACAGAGAATCCTATATTCCATGTCAGGTCGAAGCACATAGAGATTCGTTATCATTACATCCATGACATGGTGCAAAGAGGAGTCTTAAACCTCCAATACGTTAGTACGGATTAACAGGTTGTTGATGTGTTGACCAAGCCTCTATCTCATGTAAAGTTTGGGCACTTTCAAGATAAGCTTGGTATAGTCCGAAAGGACCTTCCTCGAAAGGGGGAGTAGTTGCTGTGATGAGACATCTCTTGCTTCCAGCTTCAATGCTGTGACGTAAAGCAAGAAGATGTGATGAGACTAGTACTGTGCTTCCGGCTTGAGAGTTGTGACATAAAGCCAGTCTAGTATATTGCTTCCAACCTGATGGTTGTGACGTAAGGAAAGAAGATGTGATGAGACTAGTACTGTGCTTCCGGCTTGATAGCTGTGACGAAAAGCCAATCTAGTATCTTGCTTCCAACCTGATGGGTGTGACGTAAATCAAGACGGTGTGATGAGACTAGTATTGTGCTTCCGGCTTGACAGTCGTGACGTAAAGCCAGTCTAGTACCTTGCTTCCAACCCGATGGTTGTGACGTAAAGCAAGACGATGAGATGAGACTAGTACTGTGCTTCCAGCTTGAGAAGCTATAACCTAAAGCCAATCTAGTATCTTGCTTCCAACCTGATGGTTGTGACGTAAAGTAAGACGTTGAGATGAGACTAGTATTGTGCTTCCAGCTTGAAAATTTGTGACGTAAATCCAGTATCGTATCTTGCTTCCATCTTGAGTGTTATGATGTAAAGAAAGATGAGTATTGAGGTTCCATCTTAACAACTATGACGTAAAGCCAATCCTGTATTATGATGAGCCAGCCTCATGCTGTGATGATGATGATGTATTAGTTTTATACTAATACATATTAATGCAGATGATGATTGCATTCCTTTGAGAATCACGATGTTGTCGATGAAGAAAACTTCCGATGATTTATAGATATGCTAGTCAGTGTTCCAAGATGATATTGATGATGTTGTCCACCTGATGTTGTTGATGATAAAGGCCTCTCTCTCGTCTGATGTGTTGAAATAATGTAACTGCAAAGTGTATTCTTATTATTATTTGATATATTATTCATTGGATCAATCCCCATTGTGGATTGATCATGTCGGCTATTGTAAAAAGACCAAATCCCCTTTTGTGGATTGGTCATAACATAATTGTAATAGGTAAAAGAAGAAGTCGACCCCATAATATATCAAAGAGGCCCTGGAATATAATAAAGGTGGTTATAACCACCTAGGAGAAGAAGTCGGCCCTGCCAGTGAAAGGACACTCCCACACATGCCAGTCTTGTATAAATAAGAAAGCTAGTGCCTCACTTAGACACACACTTACTTGTTCATTGAGAGACAAGTTTCAGAGCTGCAGTTAGAGAAGAGAGAGAGAGAGAGAGGCACATCTTTGGGAGAGGATTTTCTGTACTTGTTTGAGTTATCTCTTGGCATTGTATTGGCTATCTATATTAAATAAGTTTTGTTGGGTTTTCTTCCCCATGAGGGTTTCCCAGGATAAATGATGTGTCTCTTGTGATTGTGTATTTCTCAGTGATCTTATCTCATGTTGTTGTTATTCATTGAAATGAAAAGAACTATAATAATGGCTTAAACATTAACAGTATTAGCAAACATTTGTGGGAAATCAGAGACGAATCCAACCATGTTTATAAATGCCAAAAAGAGATTATGAAGGAAGCGGAAAAACATTACAAAGGTTTTTTCAATCCCACAGATACTTTTTCAACAATAGATCAAGTTGAGGTGGTGTTGACGGGCGAAATTGATCGTTCGTCAACTGGAAGAGTGGAACCGGTCTGGGGTTGTCTAAATAACCCAAGCCGTTTGGAATGGACCACCCTGACGAGTTTAACGGCTCCGTTGGCCGAGTTTAACGGCTCCGTTGGCCGCCCTAAGGTCTCCTAAGAAAACCAAAGAGAAATTTGATCTAAAGTTATCTAACTAAAACTAATAAAACAAATTAAATAAAATAGATTAACTGATACCTAACTAATACACTAATCTAATTAAAACAAACTACTAAATAAAACTAAAACTAAATATAAACTATTCTAACTATTATATACAATCTACTAATTACTATTATAATAACTCAAATCAACTATGGAATTATCAGCCTTAATATTACTTATTCACAAATATACATTGTAAACAACCAACAGATTTAATTAAAACTTGCAAAACTCATGTGTTTTCTGCCCTAAGACAGCCAAGAATCTCTTTTTGATTTTTTGTATTTTATGAAAAAGAAATAAACATTACTGAAATTAAACAATCTAATATATTTACTGAAATTAAACAATGTAGTATAAATCTAATTAAGATTATATCTAAATTAAACTACTTAATGAAAACAGTAAACAACAAACTGATTGACCTGGAAACGCTCCAAGTCTGCCCTGTGTATAATGACTTCTAAGCTGGTCGAAGGAAGAAAACTCGCACCGATTAGTCCGTAAGGTTTTCGTAAACGATTGGTTGTGCTGCTCCTTGAAGTGTTTTACGGGACAAACAAGACATAAAAGAAAATCATAACAATCTTATGATTATAAGTTCCTGCAATAAGGGAAACCTGTTATGCAAAAAACTTATAAATAACAATTCAATTTATGAAGAAGATAAACCTGTCATTCACCAACTGAATTAACAATTGTTATGTCTTTTATCTATTTGGAAGAGACAAGATATGGATAACAGTGATTGAAATTATACCATTTGCACATGATTTAGATAGCTAAAGTAGTCATAAACCATAAACAAATTGATATACACGACATGAAACAAAATGTTGATATATTGAGAAGCTAAAGCTGTGACAAAACACCAAATTTTGCTTCAGTCTGTATTAGAACTCCATATCCTTGTTCTCCCACGAATGAGGATGCTCATTATTACAAAAATCATAAGTATATATAGGTTTCTTCACAAGGTAAAACTTCCTTGTGAATAATATCAAATTGTTTTACATAATCTGGGAGATATCCCAAAATCAACTAAACTAAGCAACTAAAGTGCAAATGAAATATTTGAAATATCCCCTAACTGCTCATCATATCTACTGCCAATTCGAATTTACCTGCAATAGAACACAAATATCAAATTAGAAAGATATTTCATTAAGAAAACAATGAAAAATTGATTCTACAAACTTAGCTACAGAATCATCTGATTTTGTAGCTAGTCAAAAATAGCATACAGGACCAGATAGAAATCAAATGAAATCAAATCCAATCATCTTTTAATAATCATTAAAAAAACGAATTACTCATGATTCAATTGAAATTATCATTCAAATTAAACAATATCCAAATAAATGCAATCAAAACAGAGTAAAGAATGATCTGTTTTTAGTTACCATAAAACATGGTCAAATCTGGATAGGCCTGTTTCGTATCAAACGAAATTAAGCAGTGAATTAAATCGTATAAGATACGATGTAATCGTAATCAATACAACCATAGTCGAACATAATCGTAATCATATAAGATATGATATGCCACAACATAATTATAATCGATACAATTGAACACAAGATAGATTTGTTACAGCTGTAACAATATACATACAGTTCATGTCATTTCAATCAAATATGGAAAGACAATTACGATGTGAGCATTTACACAGTCTACAGACAGGATCACATTGTGATCGTAACCATTGACAAGAGTAATAATCATAGACCGAGTAACAATCGGAGCAGATCGTAACTGAGTTAAAAATAGAAACAAGTCGCAATTCTGGGCATGATTTTCGTTTTACAAAACCAAACCGTATCCGAGTTGGTCAATTCATATGTAAATAAAACCGTAAAAGATAACCATCGTTACATATCATGTGTATCATAACCAATTCGGATCGAAACATAGATCGTGTTCCAAAATTGAGATGTGAAACAGTTTGTGTCTATAATAGATACAGTGACTTTTAATTAGCAACAGAGCATTCAATTGAAACTAAATTACAACAATCAAATCCAATCACGATCAAATCAAATCAGAACTAAATCTAATCAAAGCCAATCCGACATTCGATTAATCAAAACCAACTTATATACAATATTGCATGCTTATTAAACAATTTCAAATCGACGCTATACACAGAGCTAAGAGTTGATCATATGAACAGGCGATAATCATACCAGTGTGAATGTTCAGACTATGCCAACTTTGAATTGACGATTGTTGTAGCTGATTCAACATTCTTAAACAGAATTGAACCTATTGTTCGATGTCTCTTGTCAGTGGGTTGCAATTTCGCATTTTGACTGGTGAGTTTTGCCACTTGATCCTCCAGAGTATGAATTCTGGATTGCAACATCGGCACATCTAGGTAGTATCTTTCCAACCATAAGCCACACTGATCGCATGGTGGAACAGTTGGTTGAGCAAGAGAGGGTTTCGACGAGTCACCGAGGGTTCCATGAGGCATTTCAATGCCTGGAAAATTGGGATCATCCCGCAAACAAGGTGGTAGGTTTCGGACAAAGTCGTATGAAGGTTTGTCACACAGACCTTCTGAGTAGGGATACTCATTTGCCAGGAAACGTTCAACCTTTGAGTCAGAATCTTCGCTGACCATGATAGGCTCAGGATTAACAGGAATTTTGGGTTTATTTCTTGCCATGCGAGAAATTAATCGAGCGTTTTTCTTTCTTTTAGAATTCGCACCAGCTTTAGCTTTGGGATTTTTGGTTACGGTTTTAGCAATTTCATCCTATTTGGTCACGGACATGGGCAAGTTCATAGGTGAGTCGGGTAGAGGTTTGGGTAGCAGAACGCTATAAGGCACAGGGGGGATAGGCTTGCTTTCGCTCACCACAGGTTTATCAACCTGTGGTGGGCTTGAGTCCTCAAAGCTATTCCGACTCAGAAAATCACTCCAACAGTCACGGTGTAACCCCAACTCATAAACCATAAGCATTTTAATTAACCCAAAATGGAAAGGCTGGTATCGGCCTGGTTGCATTTATACCTTTTAGCCATCTTAAACAGACTCCTATGCCGGTAGTGAGACATATTAAGCTCGTAGCCTATAAAAACCATCAATAGACGAAGGTGAAACAAGAAAACAAACCCATACCTTCCCTCGCAAGTAATGAATTGCTTGGTTATCATTAGCAGGTCATGCCAGCGTTGCTTTAGCATATTTGCGGGCAATCCTTTGTCACAGGAGTTCACCATTCGAGACTAGAAGAGCAATGTCCACGGGACATCTTCCACTTTGCAATTTTTCGACCACTTATGTCCCGTAGCAGGCAGACCGGTAGCCAAACTAAGAAATTGCTCATTAATTTCTAGTTGCACATCCCCAACCTTGGCTCGGCAGCCATCGAAGGTTAATGCAAATTGTCGAGCCACGCTAGGGTTATAACCATCGAATCTTCGTATGAACGGGAGCCATCCGAATTCCTCCAGGTCGCTATAAGCGCCATCTAACATCAACAATGCTTGGCAACCGTTGGGCTCGTCCCTTACGACTGAAGCCATGGCTTGTGTGCATAGTAGGGTTTGAATTGAATAATAAAATACACAGGGGCAAAAATCGTTATGGCTAACAGCTGCAAGCGCGCAAAGGGGAATGAATCAATATGTGTGTGCGAAGGTGGTGGGTTAGTTCACCGCCATACAAAACATTAATGGTAGATTATACGGTTGTTCCATCAATCATAACATCAACCAAAATATTCAACCATCCAAGATTTAAACAGTGATAATATACCAATGTGCCAATCTATGGTTTGAACCCTTGAATGTTCAACGTTAAATCAAAACCCATAAAACAAACATACGCCAAGTAATGATTCAAACCATAAAATCAAAACCCAAAGTTAAATGTTTATCCAATTGTGCCATCGCATAAGTTCAGACTATTGCCATTTGATATAAAATCAAACTCACATGTTACCATGTGCTTGTATATAATCAAAATCTTATAACATTGTTACTAATGATTTTATAAGATCGAAAAGAGCTTTAAGGATCACATTATATAAAACAAGATTAGCCATGACCCTTATGAAATCAAATATAATTTATAAATTACATGCTCAATGCCTCATCAATTGAATAATAAAATCAAGTTGTGCAATCAAAGTAAGAGTAGGCAAAGGGACATAGTTTGAAAATCGTTCCAGCCACTTAATAGCAAACCAAAGGTAAGTGCTTTTCATAATATCAATGAGAAGATCATGACAGTCCAAATAACAATGGAGGAGTTTTCACGCTTTCAGTCATGAAAACTAAATCGAAACCAATTTGCAAATGTCGCTTGAAATGAAAGTGTCTTCTGTTTGCAAAATGCGAAAAAAATTTGAAGTTCAAGAGACATAGGTGTAAGCAGCTTTAAGGGCAATTGAAAAAATTCAATTGGCTCCCAACAATGGCGACACACTGGGCGAAGCAGTTATCTCTATCAAAAGAAACAAATTCAGATTAAGACGGCAAAGAAAAATTCAACTCAAAAACAACAACCAGAAAATCGTACAAACATCATCATTTACTATCTTTTCCAGCGATGTTTTAAAATATGCAAACTAATAACAGTCTTAAGATCAGCGAGTCATGAATTTTATAATAAAATATTCAATACTGTTGGCATGG
>CBVK0101805311.1:0-14240 GCA_900067695.1 Picea abies
GGACAATGTTTCCTGGTCGACTGGTATAAGGAACGCTATAGGCCATTCCTTAGTGATTTCCTCCAGGTCCTCCTCTGTGAGCTTGTAGTAGGACTGAAGCTCTTCTTTAGTTTCATCTGCGCACACAGTAATATAAATAAAATGCCTATCTATGCAGAAATTCATAAGGGTCTTGAACCTATCCAGGGTGTTAGACGTCATACGAGGGAAAGACTTAAAAGCCCTTTTCAGCTGCAGGTAGTAGTTATTGAATACTGTGTTCGATGCCATTGTTTCCCCATATCGCTCAAATACCAGAGCGTGGTGAACTTCGCAGCTCCCAAGTAGTGAATGCGATGAGGATCGACAACCAGCTAAAATGGAACTCATAACCATGATCTTAAGCTTTGAGACAATCCAGTTCTAACTGATTAACTATGTAACTGGCCCAGTTCATATGTAGTCCTTCCACACATTTTCCTGCGAGGTCAACGGCAAACCATGTGACATGCGTGGGTCTGTTCTTTCTTACTAGCTTACCAACAATCAACTAGAAAGCAAGGCGCACTGTGCCATTCTGAATGGAGGCTACCTTGTAGCCTCATGTCCCTTTCTCTACATTGCCATAGGTGTCTTTGATATTTTGTGCCAGGGCGCAGTCTGTAGCCTTCCCTGGATAAAAGTCTTATGGGTCTGGTCCCTGCATGCTCAATCTAGTGATCCTATGGATCAGTGCCGGATCGACGGTGATGCATCTGTCTAACCATAGATACCTACCATGGAATCAAAATAGTAGGATCTTAACGTATGCATTAACCTTCTGGTGCCTTCCAAAATGTGGCATCTTCATCACGTTCAAGACAATAGACCTCATGATGTCCATGGTCCATGGCTAGGGGATGATATTCTAATTCTCCCCCTTGGTTTTGGTCAAATATTTGTGAGGTGTGAGCATGCCATAGCTCTTTCCATATCCTAGGTTATAGTCACTGATCTTCAAGGTTGGAATCCTCTCCAACTGTGGTCTGACTGCTTGTATTCCCTTCGAAAGGTATGCAGTGATGACTGTGTAGTTGAAGTCCCTCGGGACACTATCACGACTCACCACACCGGCTAGTGTTGGAATGTAGTCGGGTAGGATGGATGGAATTAGCTTCACATTCACCAAGTCATCCCGATGCTTGGCTCTTTTCTCGGTCATAACTCGGGATGGTCCAGATCCACGAGCAATCGATGGGGAGGCTTGCACTCCTCACGTTGATGAGGCTTGGATGCCTATAGACTTCACCTTCTCGGCCATGAGGTCTATTAGAATCTCTTCGATGACTTTTTCTGCTGCGCTAATTTCTTCCAACATGCACACTCGAGATCTGATATCTCAGGTCGGTGAACAATACTCATTGTAACTGAATGGATGGAGAGGTCTCAATGATCATTGCGTGAAATCAACTAGTTATCTGCGAGATCAGATAATCACAATTGGAAAAAGTGTTCTCAGTGCAACACTCAGCGGGATAAATAGATATCACTATAATGGTTTGTTTCAACGGGTCGCAAAGCCTGATTCAATGCAATTCCATCTATTATGGTGCGTTCCCAACGGTCCAACGACGAAATTTCAGGCCATAACTGTTTTCCTAACCATTCGGGAGCATCGATCGAATGGTCATATTGCCTCCAACGGTCATATTTCTCTTCCATGGAGAAGTGCCATTCTGTGTTGTACTGATATTCCAACGAAGTTTAAATTCTGGAAACCTTCCTTCTGCGAATTTCTTTCTGGATCTTCTTGCAATTTTTCTAACTTTTCCCTCTTCTTAATAAGTTTTCTAGCCTTCTTTCCTGTGATCTGAATCACTGGTTTCCTCTTTCCATTATCGTTCTTGTCTCTTCTTGGCATGATAACTTCACACTGTGGAGGGTCTTTCATAGGGTTCAAAGGTAATACTTCTTCTCTTTCCGGGGAAGGTTCTCTACTCTCTTCTACAGATAGGTGTCTCCAGTCTTCCTGTGTCCTTTCAACTTAGACATTCATATCTTCGATCTTTAGTAGCTTCGACTGGTTTTCTTGTTCTTCCAATAAGTGCGGTATTCTCCTAGCCATGAAATCTCTTAGTTCTTGTTTTTTCTGTTCTAAATCCTCCTCTTCTTGTTTCCTTCGTATATGATCTTTCTCAATCCAGGTTTTTCCTAGCAATATAGCTAATGGGGTGATGTTCTCAACAAACTTAATGATCTCAAATTCTTCTTTTATCGAAGTGCCATGAGCACTCAAAATTTTTTGGGTAAGTATTCCACATAGGGTTATCAACTTTCCTCTAAATAATCCTATCCCTCCTAATGAATGAACCATTGCAGGCTTTCCCAAATTTTCCCAAGTTCTTTCTGTCATGATATTCACCTGTGTTTCCTCATCCAGGACACAGTCTATGTCAAAGTCTCCTATTCTTGTTTCTATGTACTCTTTCTCTTTTAAGACCTCTGATAAGTTGATATTTCTATGGTCATTCAAGGTTTCTTTCATCTGTAATAATTTCATCTGTAATAATACAGTCTCTGATTCTTTCTGGGGTTCTATCATATCGTTAGTTTCTTGGTCTGTCTCATATTTTTCTTGTTTCATATTCATCTTTTCAACTTTAACAATCATTCTAGGACAATCCAAAACTTCATGGTCCATAGATTTAAAACAAAGACAACTAGGTCTTCTACTAGGGAATTCCTTAGCAATATGTCTCGGTCTTCTGCAACTTCAACAAAGGGTTAATCCTCTCTTTCTCTTAAATTATCCCCAACCTTTCCTATATTGTGCATTGGGATCACAGTAACTAACCTGCAAAAAATTCTTTCTAGGATCCTGCATCCATTTGTTAGTCCAAACATTCTTTCTATGCATAGGGATAACATACATTTCATTATTATTAGATCTATTCATATCAAATATTTTTTCTTCTAGCTGTGCCCTAGTTTTCAGATTAGGACAAAATTTATCAAACATACCTAGATCCATTCTTTCGAAACAAAAAATTTCACTTATCTTACCTTTCTCAGAGCACAAAGCTTGAATATCTTACCTCTTTTCTTCAGATCAGAATTCTCTTCTCATCACAGATCTTCGCAAGTCAATGTTGCGCACTAAATCAACAGATCTACGCACAGAGCTTTATTTTCTTTAGTTCCCAGCAATCACAGTTTCAGGTCCCGACAACAGAACCATTTGTTGGCACAGGGGAAGACCTAGGGTTCAATGCTTCAACAACGCACAAACAAAACACTAACTACCGACCCTTTCGACAACACCTGCAAAGCAGATGAAGTCTCACCCGAGGTAGAGACATGGTTGGTTGCAGGACTCAAATGTATGCAACCTAGATAGGACACATATATGTGATTACGCCACTCTAACAAAGCACTTAACAGTTAACATTCATCAATAATTAACCCTTATTCACATCGCATATCTAAACCCTAATTACAGAGCAACACAATATTCAACCAGATCTAACACATCTAAGTACTTAGCATATGGAAAAATATTAGATCTAGAATTCATTCACTTGACCAAGCACTAAGCTAGTATACCAGATGCATCATACATAAAGATATAGACAATAATCATAAACCACATCACCAAAAAACAACCATAATGCACAAAGAAACCATAACACATGATATATATGGTTCACCCTAGTGTGGGGCTACGTCTACCAACTCTTCTTCTTCTTTATTATCTTCTGTCAATCTCCTTACATGAACAAATCCTCAGAACCCACTTCGCATAGGACAGGAGATCAACGCGCACCTCGCCAGATCCTCCTTCCCCGATCTAGGTTTAAGAACAAAGCCTTCTTATTGTTTATACACAAGCTTCTTAAAATCACTTGCACTTAGCTCTGCAAGTTCTTAACACATCACATGCACAAAGCATCCACAACTATTTGCACTTAGCACTTTGACCTCTCCCTACATCGCCTAGATATCTATTTATACATTACAAAATGGGTCTAGACATGGTTAAAACCATGGGCTGACATACCATACCCGTTACATAAACCCTAATCCAAAAAACTGCCCTAAAAAGGGGGCCGAGATTCCGTGATCTTTGCTTCGACTTGCGCTCCGCCTTCAACTAGCCAGTCAAAGTCCCAAAAGAGGTCAATCATGACCAAGGATATCCAAAACTTGGTCAAGGGCCAACACCTGCTAAGGACATATTGAAATGGATTGACATCAACAACTACAGTAGTCTTTCAAAGCAATACATAATGACGTAAACATTGAACTGCGTGAACGACAACCAAAGCTAGCTTTTCAACATGAGAATAATTAAGCTCAGGACCAACTAAATTTTGAATAAGATAGTATATTACGTGCTCTCGGAGCTCATCATCCTCCTGAACCAAAACCATACCAATTGTCTCCTTAGACATGATGATATAAAGAAATTAATCCCTACTGTAGTTAGGAGAATTCAACAGAGGCGCCGATACCAAGGCTTTCTTCAAAGCATTGAAGGACTCCTGGGTTTGCTCATCCTAGATAAATAGGGCGTCCTTCAAAATATGCATGAAAACCTTAGTGATATTGACATAGCTTACTATAAATTGACGTAAAAAGTTAGCTTTCCCCTGTAAACCTTGAAGTTGTGTAATAGTGTGCGGGGGAGGCAATCGAAGTATTGCCTCAACCTTTAATGGATCTACCATGATTCCAGTCTCAGAAACTAGAAATCCCAAAATACTACCAGACCTAACGTAAAAGATGCACTTTTGAGGGTTCAACTGGATTCTATCGTAACGACATCTTTCAAAAATAATCCCAAGGTGCGTAGAGTGATCCACTCTCTTACAAGAGTGAGCAACAAGACCGTCAAGGTAAGCTTCGACTATATGCTTAATATCATGGAATGCGAAGTTCATAGCACGTTGGAAGGTTGCTCCGACGTTTTTAAGGTCGAAAGGAATTTTTCGGTATGAAAAAGTACCCCAAGGACAAATAAATGTTGTCTTGTGTTGATCCTAAGGTTTAATTTGAATTTGGTTATACCCTGAAAATCCATCCATAAAAGAAAACACTTCGCTTCCTGCACACTCGTCGAGAATCTGATTGATGAAAGGTGTTAGGAAGTTGTCTTTAGGACATAATTTGTTCAGGTCATGAAAGTCCATGCATACACGGATAGTTCCTTGCTTCTTATTCACAGGAACAGGATTGGATACCCATTCATTCAAGGGAACCGGGTAGATGAAACCAACATTAAGTAGCTTCTCCACTTCTTCCTTAATAGCAGGGCCTTCCGGGGATTGACAACTCTAAGAAGTTTTTGAATAGGTTTATCATCTGGATAAGTTCTAATATCATGCTCGAAAATACGAGGGTCGATTCCTGACATCTCTTCATATGACCAAAAAAATACATCTCAAAATTCCTTGAAGAGTTCGATGTAGATCAAGATTTCTTCTGGCGAACAATGTGCACTAATATGTATGTTTTCAATCTTTCCAGGGGTATGAGAGATATCGATCATAATGGTAGGAGAAATACTCGCCATATTTCCTTCAGCATAAATGTTGTGCATATCAAGTGGAACTATGGCGTGACCGACTATCTCACTCAAAGTAGATAAAAAATCATCTTGTTCAATTCTTTCAAGCTTTGGGAGAAAATAAGAGTTATGATGCATATCATCCCAAGGTCTATTGGAACCATTCATGGATTCGATGATAGCTTCATCGGATTTGAACAAGACAACAAAGTGGTCGACACAGGCCTAAGAACGAGATCCTCCTCGTCCGTCAGTGAGGTAATAGGATTGGGATCAGTGGAAGAGTCAAGAACAAATTGATATGCAATCTCCGCTACCGATAGTGGCATGGCCATTCCAACATGTGACTGACCTTCACAAGACAAAGTCAGGAAAGGTAGGGTCCACAGATCACTAAAATAGGAAGTGTGAAAAGGAATGAACCTCTCTATCAAAATAGGCCTACTGGACATGGCATAAACGTGGTGAATCAGTACCATGAAGTCGAAAGTACCCATGAGGTAAGAATACATTCTGACATAGACATTCTCATTTTCGGCTGAGAATTGTCAATCATAAGGATTGATGGTCCAATAGATGCATTGGGACTAGCATACGCAAATGATAACTGGTCGATCATCACGATCTTCCCTTCATGAGGAAAACAAAGAGTACGAAAGATAGACAATACGATGACGACCATAGCATAGGTCCAATTGCATCCTAGTAACAAGTTATAATCAAAAGGCACATCAACTAACTCAACCTCCACCTCTACCGTCTTCCCACCTAACTGGACCGAAAAGGTAGAAAGAATACCATGAGGGCAGAAGGAATGACAAGCAAAAGGAGTCAACATTTTCGATGAATTAGAAAGAGTCGGAGAACCGAGAGCTTTCCAAAATATCAGGGACATGACACATGTAGCAGTGCCTTCATCAACAATCGCACGTTTTATGGTATACTTTGAGTACCCCATGTGGATTTGGAATGCCACATGGTAAGGAAAGCGAGGCTTCACATCCTTGATGCCAAACTTGATAAATTTTGAGCCACTGGGTTCTAGAGATTCTAATGCAAATAGTAAGGCATTCCTCTAGGAAGGACACATTTGGAGTACCTCTAAAGTCGACATCGCAAAAGGGGTTTGACTTAGGTCCTCAACAATAGAGTAGTTCTGGGCAGCTCTAGCATTTGGATTGTGGGTAGAGCGCTTGAGTACTCCTTTCGGAATACGAGGTGGTGGCTCTGGTTTCTCAATCTGTAAATTTGTCTTCGAAGGAGGAGGAGCATATTCTAGACCAAGTATAGCATGTGAAGAGATATAATCTCAAGATCGAGTGGCTACATGAACTTTCGCATCGACCATATTGATACATAAACGGTCATCATCTTGCAACAACAGGTTTTGATTCCTACCAGCTGCATTTTCAGCGTTTGAGGAGCTCTATTCCATGTGATGGTTATGTTGGAAAGGATTCATCAACATGATGGGAGGTATAGATAATAGCCTTGTAGCTTCCACAAGTTTTGGGCATAAATGAGTAAGGTGATCGTCTGTGCAAAGCTTACAGACAAATTTCACCTTACATCTTTCTCTCTTTCCCTCTCTAGCATTATTATTCATCTTCTCATTATCACCATTGTCCTTGGATATATTATTATTTTTCCCACCCTCACGATTATTACGTCCTTTCTTCTTATTCCCGACTGGTTGTTGGTTACCATTTGGGCCGACTGACGATTGCACAAAATGTAGCAACATCCTTCGAGATAGGAGGCTGCAAAGACTTAAGAAACCATTCTAAAATAAAGGCTGGGGGTATGGAGGTATTAATCAATCTCTTTCATCTATGCCACTCCTGGATATGATCTGAGATATGAGTGGATGTGTCCTGGTGTAAAGTCGACATAAGTTCTAGGCCAACATCATAAAAAATCGACAACTGGAAGTTATTAAGGAAGACCAACACCATATGACTAAAGGTCCCATATTTTCCCCTAGGTAGCTTGATATACCATTTCAAGCAACCCCAATGAGGGTGCATTGAAACAATCTTAACCAAATAGAATTGTCATTAAGGGAATTCGAGGAGAACCATAGGTGAAAGGTAGTAACGTGATCACCAGGATCCTTGCCATTCTTACCTTCGAATTTAAAAATGTCTGAAGGAATCTTAGTGGGGATGGGGGTCCATGTAGGATCATGAACCGACATAGGGTCGTTCATCAGCTTAGACAAGTCTAGCAGATTAAGCATGACTAGAAAAGGGAGACACGGTTGTGACATCTGACCCCAAGCTCCCGGGAAAGATTGTGTTTGAGGAATTGTAGCCCATCTGACCCCAAGCTCCCGGGAAAGATTGTGTTTGAGGAATTGTAGCCCATCCAGGGTTCTGGTAAGCACCATGGCCCTGTTCGGGATTGTAGGACCCTCCTCCAAGATGATTCATAAAAGGTTGGTTGGGCATCATTCCATTAGGAATGTTCTGATGGGGGTTATAAAAATTTCCCCTAGCCAGATTGGATCCGGGTTAGGGGTTAACCAAAGTGTGAAAATGACCTCCTTCAAGTGTGAATCCAGAGGATAGAGGTGGATTCATAATGTCAAACGTGTTGGTCAGAATAGGCACCGAGGAGGTAGGGGTATATGACAAAACTTGAGCAGAATCTTCTCCGCTAGGTTGGTTGTTCCACCCAGAAGCAAGAGGATTAGACCCGGGGTTAAAAGCAAATATGCCTCCCATATTAGGAGTCATTTGAGGGATTTGAGAAGAACCAAACGAAAATGGAGTATAAGGAGGTGTAGTAAAGTTTGAAATACCGTAAATTTCAGATGGCATTTGAAAACTACGAAGTAAAGTTGAAAATACTGTAGGAAAAGGGACTAGAGGCCATAGGGATGGACTGGACATTATAGCTCGGTGAGTGACCAAGAGACCCAAAAGGGTTCGAGGCAAGAGATTGAGCGTTCACTACAGGCCGAGCCATAGTAATGATATGTGCCTTCAGCACTACAACCACTGTGGTTGCAGGAGTCGAAGGGGTGCCATTAACTATAGTGGGTGTGGGAGTCGAAGGGATCTCAGTGTTCTGAATACTAGATTCAATAGTCATCCTTTTAGAATCACAAGTCTAAACAGTGGAGGTGTGTGTACCACATATAATAAATCTATGCCTTTTAGAAGGCAAAGACTCAAAATATGGTGGTAACTGTAACAAGCGGCGGGACCGACAGGGACACTGGTCCAACTCCATGATGACTTAAGACTCTAAAGACAAAAAATAAATCCTAACCCCAACTAGAAATCAAAGAGCACACCAAAAATCAAACGACCAATATGCACACAAATGAGGTAAAGTGGATGAAAGTGTCCTCCCTCCCTAAAGAAGGTATGCCTCACCCAAGAGGGGCCTGAGACTCCCTGCTAAATATCAGAGGTAATAGAATCGGTTATAAGGGCCCTTGTGGCCTTAACAACCAGTCAGTCAAATCCCCCTGGAGAGGTAATCCTCCATAAAGGCTATGTGCTCTCCGACCCTTATCTGACCCAAGGTACCTATAGAATAACCCTTGCAAGTAACCTATGTGGTACCTAAGTCAAGCAACTAAGAAACCAATGTATAACCGATGCACATATGAGCAGTCATGAGTCAGGTCCACCATATGGGCAGGGTAGAAAATCCCAAAACCTTGAAAGTACCGCCTCTCACAGAGGTAAAGGAAATAGCAAGATCCCGAAATACAAATAGATCCCTAGAAATATCTCTAACGCTAAGAAGGTATCGGGGGGATATCCCTTCAACCAACCTCGCGTGACCTCGTGATTAACTCCGGTGTGAGCGGAGCCTCTTGATATTACCAATTATACAGTGGATTTCTCCACTCCCTTTGTTAGACACATATGTTGATTTAATTTCCTTGGAGAAGTTTACTCACAAAATCCTATTCCAAGGCACTAAATCCTAAGCTAGTTTGTGTAACCTAGAAAATAAAATCCTGACTAATCAATTTTAAATTATAGCGTTAATTTTAGTGGCCGTGCTTAATAAAAAATGTATGGTGATGAAACTCATGATGTTATGACTCAACAAGAAAAGTAAATATGAATATAATTCAAAGTCCTAACTTCAATTTTCAATGAATGATATACTTCTCAAAACAAATGCAATTTTCAATTTCAACTCTACAATTCTGAAGTAAAAATGCAATCTTTCGGTATATGCACTCAGATAATGATAAAGGCTCAAAAGACGAAAATGGAAAGCAATGCAAAATGCCTAATATTTTTGTATTTTCAATATAAGAAAAATGAAAATGCATGGACTGAACACCAACTTGATATATAAAACTCTACTATGTATAGAAACAAACAACTCAAGTAGGATACTAAGCAGCAAGACACACATCCCAACATACAAGGACAATCAAAATGAAAAGGTGATGAGAAAGACTCCGCCTAAAAATTCAACCCCAAATAAGTTTCTTGTCATCCCACAAGCACTTAACAGGAACTACATAGATCCAAGAAGACTCAACAAACATCAATTCCCACCCAAAAACCACTAGACCTAGAAAACATGTAAAGAAGGTTGATGTATGCGACTGTTCAAGGAAACAAAGCGCATGTACACAACTTGCAGATGGACAACCTGCGTATATATGCGACTGTCAAGCCAAAAATCGTGTATATGTTTTAAAAACAAGGCTAGGAAAGGGAGAAGGATAAAAAACTCAGACCCAAAGTGAACAGAGCTGTCAATCAATGATACGACAAGAAACACAATAGGAACGAGAGAAATCTAAGGAGAAAAGTACTCCAAACCCTAAGAAAGAAGATTCAATCCCCAGTATGGTCACCGATTTTGTTACGATTAAAATCTCTCTATGGCTAGGGTAAACCACAATAGATGGAAATAACTACAGAAATCAACTCTATTCTCAAGTATGCTATGTAAACAAATATTCTAGCAATACAAGATAAAAGGCCTACCTCGTCCAGACATTCGATGAATTCCACCATTGAACACTTGACCCAAAGAAATATACCTACAACTAGTCCTCAACAACCAAGCACAACAAGCATATGGTGATAATAAATGATGTTAGCACATTCAATAACATAATCCATTAATAACCATGACAAATATGCCCATGGAATAATAATTCAAATATTTGCAAGATATCAATTGGACGGGAAAAGAGTATTTTTATTAATATATGATCAACATAAGCGAAAATGGTACAAACTTCAGTGTTGTCACAGTTCGAAACCAAGAAACTAAGTTCCTTACAGCTGGGCCTCCACCACTTCAATCCTCCACCAAAGGCAAGCTCATAGAAGAGAGACAATAAAGTTCTCAATCTATAAGGGAAGATCTTGGGGGCTTAACACTGTGTTCAGATTTAAAGGACAAAGGGATGCAAACTCAATATGAAGTAAATAATTTCTCTAGAGTAACTTTGCTCTCAAAGTTGAATTCTTTCTCCTCTTTTCCATAGCTTGGAATTGGCCCATTTATATCCTTCAAATGGAACTGAAGGGCCGAGTCAGAACGTTTCTAGTATATGGAAGGCCAAGTATAATAGATCTTCTGTTGTGACATGGAAACCCGACATTAATTTTCATTTTTGGGCATAAATATCGATGTACGCAGGCTTTAGTGGTACAACCTGCATATACGCATGCTATATAGTAGGAAAGGTGTGTACATGTGGAAAAATATGTATTTTTATCTCTGGGATTTACAAACAGGGATGATAAGTCTGCATATGGAAATGGAAAAAGGCCTTCTGTGCAAGATTGCATAGGGTGAGGCAAATCTTTCTATAACAGGCATGAGTAGGGAATTTTAAGGCTATAACATATAACCTTCCACTATATTCTCCACATCTATCAATCCAAGTAGTCCCATGGTTTAAAATTCCACAAAACCTAGTCTTCTTCTGTCACAAGATCCACAAGAACAAGTTCTCCCTTTGCTCCCTTAGAGTTTCTCCCAAACTCTATCTCTCCTTGTCTTCTTAGGGAAAACCCTAACTGTAACACCTTGCTTGCATCAACACAAGAATCCCACTGTACTAAGAAGAGTGGAAACAAGAGATACATATCAAAGATACAAATTCACTCAATTTCACATCTCTAAGACATGATGATGTGAATGATCAATATGATAATGAAAACTCTTTCCTCCCATTATATAGAATAAATGAGGGATTCCCATAATAGTAAAGTGGACAAGGTCCACAAACAACTATCTCAAGAAACCTGACTAATCACTATATAGGTCCACATGTGGAGAGAGCCAACTCTAAGGTGATACATGTCAAGCTCCAAGGTAAGCACATACATCAAGAAAAATTCCCAAGGTGAGTGTTCCACAAGACAAGGTCCAACACTCTCCTTTAAAGGCCTCTAACACTCCAATGATACTTCCTAAGCCATGCACTCCTTTAGGTCCACCACACCTCCATGAACACTACTCAACCCAAGCATCTTCAAGTCAATAAAAAACCTTTGTGTAAGAAACCAAGTGATCTCATGCTACATAGGGCTGAATGGCCTCCTCCTAAATTCCCCAACACTAATCCTCCAAACAAATTCTCCTCTCAAGCAAGTAACCAATCTCTTTATGTGACCCTCATGAAGAATGTTACCATGCCACATAGGATTCCAACCTCTCAAGGAATTTCGCCACATAAGCATCAAGTCAAGGTCTAACAATCCACGAGTAAGCTATCTCTTATCACCTTAATTTTACTCACAAGATACATTCAGGTGGTTACCTAAAGACTTTAACAATTGGAAAGAATACAACATAATAAGGCTACCTCATGGCTACTTTACATCACCTCAAAATATCTAGGAAAAACATTACAAAAAGGGTTTTAATACACTTGCATGACCTTCCTTCACTAACACTCATGCAACTTGCACGAAATTTCCTTAAAAAATTCATGCAAATTTTGTTACACATGTGAGTGTGACTTCTTTGGTGCAGTTAAGGATGAAGGCCTAGCTCGGGTACCTCTAGGTTGATGTATGGGAAAAATTCAATCTACCATCCCATTTGTGAACAATGCTTTGGCCTCCCAATGCCCATTTCAATAATTGGGATCTCCATTTTGAATGAAGATATTTTGCATTGGTTATAGTTCTTCAAGGAGTTCAATATTTCTCTAGAAATGAAATCCATGGGGAAACATTTGAAGAAGAGAAGAATTGCAAGTGTCGGTAGATTTAATTGATTAAATATTCAACATTAATTTGTCAATCAGGATGTTCATAAACTTAGAGATATTACACTGTATGTGCAAAGGTCAAGGCATTGGTAGTCTTCCTATCCTATAGAATGGAAACACAAGTAGGAAACACACAACTATATAAGGGCTCTCGTGCGTGTTATCACAAATTGTAGGTTGGGAAAATCCTGAGCCAATCCACAATATGGTGAGAATGATGGGAGAGCCTACCCACTGTCACCTTAGATAAACCCTCCCCTCGCTTTAATGAAGGAGAAATCCTACACATGGGGGGAAATTGGAATCCTGGTGACCCTAGGGGGATTGCGATGGAGGATGGAGAGATGATAAGTGAAATCCCTATAGGTCAATGATAGATATTATGGAAGGCTTGAAAACGAGTCTTGTAGAAGGACACACGATTTCCAAGTGATAGATACCTACAAAACAATGTTATCCCTGCCTGTAACAGTACACATAATGGATATATAATCCTTTAAACTAAGGGGAACAAGGAAGAAAACTTGATATACCAAATTTCCAGAAATTATAGAAATATATATCAGCAACATAAAATTATAATGACTGCAAATTTAACCATCCAAAATCTAGTACAAGATATCAGAAATAAAGCTAGCAAAGACTAGTCTAACTTCTAATGATTAAAGTGAGATTTTGGTGGTAATTAGGGATTTTTATTAGATGTTATCAACAAGTTATTATAGCAGCCAAGTTTCTGTAACAAAAAATTTCTACAACATAAAAATCCAACCAAAAAAATCAACAAGTAATTTGTAAAAAAGATAGACAATGAGCAATAGAACGATAATAGATGTTTGCAAGTAAATTCCAGTGGTCGGTAAGTGTGCAACAAGTAAAAGAGAGTTTTCTGCAGGCCTAATGGCTGTAGCTTTAAGTTTATAACAGTATAAAAATTCTTGGCCTAGAGAGACACCCTTAGGGCATAAGAAAGCTTATAACACTAATAAAAGATTCCAACTTGAACAAATTCAATATCTTGAAAAATCACGCATTCCAATGCAATTATTTTATTTATCCAATGCAAATTTAAACTAGTGCCTTGTAAAATGGGTTATGGATTATTCTTGTAATATTTTAGATCTAAAATGATACTATATCCCTATGGGTGTAATCCCTTTTATACCCTAGGGAAAGTAAACCTAACAAGGTAAATCTAGGAGGGTGTAAGCCCTTTTACTCCTCCTAGCAACCTTTGCAATAGACCTTTCAACAAACAACAATGATACAAATTGGTGGAGGGTGTATGCCCTTATACTCCTCCAAGGATCTAGCCAACAAAAACCATGGAACAAGAAATAAAACTAACAATATGCAGAGTTTCCTTACCAATTCCAAAAAAACATGCAAAGATAAACCCTAGTTACCAAGTATTGCATCACCAAAGCAAGAGAAAAATCCTCCAAGAGCTAGCCCACCACTTCACTCCACAAGAAAAGAGATAAACCATAGCAT
>CBVK0101805313.1:0-12573 GCA_900067695.1 Picea abies
CACCAAAATGCAACTCATTTTTCTTAAAATTTCAAGCTAAAAATAAGTTAAAAAAGATAAAAAACAAAATAAATCTTTTAATGAAAAAGAAAGCTATTGCTGTGATCAAACCCAAGTTACTGACCACTATTATAGAGGCCCAAAAACCTAAGAGGTATAACTCTTGACAAAGGAAAGGATGAATTCCTTACCCTAAACAAAAATTTTCTCTACAGGCACACTGCTGATTGTTCAACAACAAGCGTGTGCATGTGAGCTGTGTAAAGTCAGGGCACATGTTCACATGTGCTAGTCTTATACAAGCCGCGTGTACCTCTGCAACTCTTCAAAAAATGAAACGACAAGAAATCAAGCACTGGCAAAGACTACTAGTATTGAGAACCAGAATCTCTTGAAGACTCAGAAACTTACTTTAATAGAAAATGAAAACAATTGAAAGAAAATTTCATAGAACAAAACCAATCTGAGGTGAAACTTAAGCTACAAAACTGCAAAAAACAAAGACTAGAATGAGTTCTAGAAAACCCCTGAGAAGGATTACTTCTAACAGGGGAGAGAATGATTGCCTCCCTACAAGAAATTTTCTGAAATCATACACATGACTGACACCTCCTCAGTTAGCGTGTACACACGGGCTGTGTGAGGGTAGGGCATGGGTACACGCATGCAAACCTTATACAGGCCACATGTACCTGTGTGGGTCTTGAAAAAAATATACAGTCAAGAAAAGAAATAGAGATAACTGGTATGGAAGACCAGAATCTCTGTTAGCTCATGCTTTTGCAGAAACTTTAAAAACAAGGAAACCAATTTTTGAAAAATACCCCCCCAAAAAAATATTCCCAGAAACCCTAGAGATCCCCAGTATGGTCACCAATTCTGTATTGGGTGGGAAATACCTCCTACGGACTAGCACTAAGGGTTTTATCATGCATGCAGAAATGACCTAAATATTCTTACCTTTTACCATCATCCCATGCCTAGGCCCCCATCACTCATATGCAAATACAAGGCTCAAGAGATTAAGTTGATGTACCTTATTCTTCGTGTTTGATGGTGATCCCTTTTCATGCTTGGTCATTTTTTGACTGCAACTCTCCTCCCAATGCTGACCTGCATTCACTAAAGACAAACAAAGAACTCCACATGCATTTGATCTATGAACTAACGAGTTAGAGATTTATTCAATCATACAATCAATATTCCAATAATGACAATCTCATATGGCGAGACAGGAAAATAAATTCTTTTATTAACTTCACAATGATACCTTGCAATGATAAAGTTGGCTACTGATCCTCAATCCTGGTCCTGGGCTCTTCTTCCACTGTCTTCCAACTGCTTTGCTCTATACTTCTCTTTGCACAAGGATGGATAAAGGTTGGGACAAAGGGAATGCTCAATCGGGTATAGTTTCTTTACTATGATTCTCCTCCTTTCAAATGGGACCCCTAACCCTTCTTTTATAGGCTAGAAGAAGCTAGGTATTTGGTCGAGTGATCGACCATGCATGTTCAAAAGGTTTAGTTAACTTACCCAAAGTTGTGTGTTCCATCAACAAATTTCCTTTTTTTATGCTTTTGTAGGTACACGTTGGCTGTCTTGGGTCAGCTAGCATGTACACACATCCAGTAATGGATCAGGGCATGTGGGCCTTTATAAATGGAGTTTTTTAGAAGATTTGTTTAGTAGTGGCTTGAAAAATAAGGAATATGAGATGGCCTGATTCCAGGTAAACATTTTTGGTGCAAATTAGGGTTATAACACCAGGTTAGGCCCAAATGACTTCTCCACCTAGCTCCAACACCACAACCATATAACCCTCATAGATAGAAGATGGTGACGCAGAAATGGATCTAGAAGAACACGATCTGGTGGGAGTAGACCTGGAGCAACTGGAACAAGCTTATTAGCACTAGAAACTTTATACCATCCCTCCAAACCAGTTGAGAAAAGTACACAAGATCTTCCTCAACTCCACAGTAGGCTCCACCGCTAGATCTAGCTTAGGTTTGGGCATACAAGGAAACACATAGAAAGAGAAACACAAATCTCAGAAAGATGAAAAGAAAAGAGGAGGGAAATCAATCAACAAGCTCATCCAAGAGATCAAACATTTTATGGTCAACTCCAATCAGATCCATCTCATATCTAACAACTTTCCCCCTCTCCCCTCCCCATCCTCATCATGAAGATCATCTCCTGGAATATAAGGGGAATCAACAGTCGTAGTAAGCAGAAGCTACTAGAGGAGATTGTCATAGCAAAAAAACTAGACATAATAATGCTTCAAGAAACAAAATGTGCCACTGTAGAAATGGATAAAATTCTCCCTAGTTGTTGGAAGTAAGGGAAAGGTATCTACACTGATGCTATAGGTGCAACAGGGGGACTACCACTTCTTTGGAACCCAATATTAGTCACCCTGGACAATTTGTTCACAACCAGATGGTGCATATCTGCCACATACCGACTCATTGGCTCCAACAAACCTGAATACCTAAAAGATTTCTATGGACCAGCCACACCAAGGGACAAAAATTCCTTCTTAAGGAATCTGGATAGACTGGCCATCCTAACTGCAGGGAACATATGGATTCTTGGAGGGGACTTCAACATGATATGTAATCTGGATGAGAAAAGAGGAGGAATGTGCCAAATCGAAGTGGAGTCTGGGAACTTTCAGGGCCTAATCGACAAACTAGGACTCATTGACATAGACACTCCAAATGGCATATTCACTTGGAAGAATCAAAGAACTGGCTCTCATAAGATAACTTGTAGGTTAGACCGCTTCCTTCTCTCTGATTCTCTCATGATGGAAGGCACAACATTGGAAGTGCGCATTCTTGATGTCCATGGGTCGAATCATTGGCCCATCCAACTTTGTCTTGACATCCCTGCCACTGCAGGATGTAAACCCTTCAGGATGGAGCATTTTTGGCTCAATCACCTAGACTTTCAACAAAATTCCCACACTTGGTGGTTGGAGGCGTTATTTCCACACATATCCAAGATTTATATATTTCAGCATAAACTCAAAAACTTCAAGAAAAAGCTCAAGACTTGGAACAAACAAAATTTCAGAAATATCTTTGAAGCCCAAAAGAAACTAACGGATCAAATGGGAATCATACAAAGACAAACCCATGATCAGGGCATCTCTGAGGATGTCAAAACACAGGAAGTATCAATAAGACAAAAGATGGAG
The DNA here is from genome assembly GCA_900067695.1 of Picea abies. Lineage (NCBI taxonomy): Eukaryota > Viridiplantae > Streptophyta > Pinopsida > Pinales > Pinaceae > Picea > Picea abies. The sequence continues at coordinate 3,212 of CBVK0101805313.1, forward strand.
GAAATAAAATCCCAAGAAGAGATATTATAGAGGCAAAAGTCCTGCATCTAATGGATAAAGGAGGGCGATCGAAACACCAAGTTCTTCCACAGGTCTACCATTCAAAGAAGACATGCAAACCACATTACACAATTGATCACAAAAAATGGGCAAACTCTCCAGTCTCATGAGGATCTGGAAGTGAAGCTGGTTACCTATTATCAAAATCTCTTGACGGAACCCCAGGGGGAAATATCTCAAGCCATAGAAAAAGTCATGCAACACATACCCTATACAATCACAAAGGAATACAATGCAGCTCTGCTACGGCCCATCATGCTCAAGGAAGTGGATCAAGCACTCCACGACACCCCTATGGGAAAAGCTCTAGGACCGGATGGTTTCACTTCATACCTTTTTCATCATTGTTGGCAATTGATCAAGGAAGAGGTGTGGGAAATTATTGAAGACTCCAGAGTCTTAGGTCAAGTCCTTTCATCCCTTAATGCTACCTTCCTTACCCTAATTCCCAAAGAAGGGCTAGTAAATCACCCCAAACAGTTCCAACCAATCGCTCTCTGCAATGTCATCTACAAGCTCTTAACTAAGGTGATCGTCAGGAGACTTAAGCCTATCCTCCCCTTCATCATTTCACCAGAATAATCAGGGTACATGCAAGGAAGAAAAAATCTTGGATAGTGTCATCCTAGCACATGAAGTGATCCACTCTTTACATAATACTTGCACTCCAGGTATGATTTTAAAACTTGACCTTTCTAAATATTTTGACAAGTTAAGTTGGGGCTACATGCGCTCGATGCTCCTAGCATTTGGTTTTGACCCCTCTTGGGTAGACTGGATCATGAATCTCACCTCCTCTGCTTTCTTTTCAATCCTCATCAACGAAGCCCCTTCTCACCCCTTATCTCCCACTAGAGGGATCAGACAAGGAGATCCTTTCTCCCTGTTCTTCCTCATTATCATGGCAGAAGGTCTTAGCCACTCCATCCAATATTCTATAGAAAATAAGACACTGACAAGACTACCCTTGCATGGAATATATCCTCCAATATCTCATATTTAATTTGTTGATGATACTATAATGATGGGTTCCCCTATAGTCCATGAGGCCCAAACAATCCTCTCCATCATTCAAACCTTTTGTGAGGCATCGGGAATGGAAATTAATAAGGATAAATACCATATCTTATTATTCAACAACCCATTGTTGATTCAACTACACATTATAGAAATCTTGGGTTTCACTCGAATCTCCCTTCCGTCTAAATATCTAGGTATCCCCATCCTTGACAAAGCCCCCAAAAATAGCTCCTGGGAAAGTCTCCTCGCCTCTTTTTCAAAAATACTCTCCTCTTGGACCTATCATGCTTTGAATATTCCCAACTAACTCACCCTTCTCAAGTCCATGCTACAGGCCTTGCCAATCTACACCTTCTTAGCCCTTGCAGCCCCTAACTTCATTCTCTATGCTATTAGAACCATGGAAAGAAAATTTATTTGGCAGGGGTTCAAAATAGGGAAAAAATTGGTGATGATCGGATGGGAAAAGCTTTTCATACCTAAGGCTCAAGGGGGTCTAGGAATAAAATAACCCTCAACTATGTAAAAAGTCCTAAGTGCTAAGATCTAGTGGAGATGGCTAAAAATACCTCAAGATCTATGGGCCAAGCTTTGGATAAGAAAGTACACACTCAACACAGCAAAATGAAACCTCATCAGATGGAACAGAGACACCCCAGGCTCCTTGATCTGGATGGATGCCAAGAATAATTGAATCTTAGTGGTCAATCACGCCTTCTGGTAAGTCTGTAATGGTCAAACAACCTTCTTCTGGATTGAATCATGGCAGCAGTTATCTATTATAGTGCAAGAGGCATGAGATGACACCTTCTTCACCTTGTTTACCCAAGAGGTAATGACAAAAGTAGTAGATTACTGGAAGGACAACTCCTCGGATGCCACCTGGTGATGCTGGAAATCCACAGGAGAGGACCTTCACATTGAAGTGCACGTGGACCTACAACCCTGGTACAACCTGACCAATGCCATGAAAATTCCCATTCTTCTAGGAAGGGACATCTTACGATGGGGAAATTCCTCAAGGGGCACTTTCAACATCCAAGAAGCGTACGCCGTCAAGGAAAATTTCAATCTCGTCCCCCTAGGAAAATTTGGAACAAAATATGGTCACTAAAGCATTGGCCCAAAATCAATATCTTCCTTTGATTGGTGGTGCATTGTAGCATTCTCACTTGGGACAATATCATAAAACAGGGTTTCACAGGGCCATCCATATGCTTGATGTGCATGAATTAGGCATAAATGATGAATCATCTCCTAAACATTTTCCCCTTCAGCACCCAAGTTTTGGATCAATGGACATCTATCATGCACACTTCAGGTCGTAAGCGGGACAACATAAGCACAACCATCGAAGAGTGGAGAGATGTGGCCTTCCAATTGCCCATACTAAACTGCATATGGAATTTACTCCCCATTTTCATCCTCTACAAACTCTGGAAGGAAAGGAATTGAAGAATCTTTCGGAACATTCATCACGATTGGAAACACTGTTGGACCCGAAGCTACACCAACATAATAGAAACAATCATCCTGCAACATTGGAATGAAACAGACCTAACCTGTCCAATTCAAGAACAAAGCATCTTGAAAAACTGGAATATCACTACAAAATAGAGTTCGCCCTCCACTCCTCAAAATCATTCCTTCGGGGATAGGCCCTCTCATTGGTCCTCTCCTCCTGATGATTTTATCAAATTGAATTTTTATGGAGCCTCCAAAGGGAATCCGGGTGTAACAGGCTTCAAAGTGGTCTTTCAAAACCATCAGGAGAACATATTACTCGTCACTGCGGGAAGCTTAGACCATACCACAAACAATGTTGCAGAACTGTGGGGGCTCACAAGAGCTTTGCAATTGGCTCTAGAAAATAATTTCCATAAACTAATAGTGGAAGTTGATTCACAAGTAATACTCAATATCTTCCAGAAAATCCTAAACAGGGTAGATCTAGAACAAATCTCGCCCTGTTGGTGACTCTCTTATGAACTCAGGACAGTTACGATGCTTATCTAACCCAATCAATCCCTCATCCCCTTTCATGTGAGATGGAAAACAAATCATATTGCTGATGATCTCACCAATATTGGAATAGACCTGGAGGGACCAAAACTTCTTTGCCAAGCTTCCATCCACTAGATGCATCCCATACTCTAGAGATGCAAGGAAAAGGCTCTAGCCATTGACAATTCCCCAGATGGGTTGATAGTGTCACTCAGGTGTCAAATGGAAAGGATAGGTGACGACCAACATGGCACCAACCACGTGATATGTGCATGCCCTCCCCTCTCTCCATCTCCATGCATTTAACATAGATCCTTTGTAACTGGGGCACCATTACTCCTAGTGCACCCTGCCCTAGCCTCCTGTCCCCTCGTTGGATCAGTTCAATGGATCAATATTTACTCTGCTCGTGTGTGTCCTCCTCCACCAACACTATTTGCACCATGAACCTCACTAGGCATGTTCTTAACTTTATTCTCTCTTGGCAGAGTCCTCCAGTAGACTGTGCTCTCTCCTAATACTCCTTGTCTTCCTTAAATTTCTTCTTGTGCTTTCTTTCCCTCACCATGCCTCAGGCATGCCAAGAAAGAGAGGGAAATCCAAACTCAGCTCATCTTAGCAACCAAATCGACTGCACTTGGCACTCTGTCCCCTGCCTGCACCCTCTCACAGTTTATCACCCTCCTTTCCAACCTCCTTAGTGTTGTCTGAACATAGCATCAGTGGTGTTTCTCCCCTCTCCTCTCCCTATGCATGCATGATTGAATGGTTTGATCTCTTGGGAAACTCTCTAGGTTTGAACCTAGGGCCAGTCTCAGACTTGGTCTCCACTTTGCAAACAGATCCAGTCATTCCTTCTAATTTTCATGCGACTTTGAAACATGATCCTTCGCCAGTCCATTCGCCCCCAACCCAAGCTCACCATGCCCAAGCTCACAGTGAGGATTTCGACACCAGCCATGGAAATCAACAAGAGCAACCTCAGTCCTACACAAACTGTGTCTCCTACATAAATTTTCAAGAAGGCCTTGAAATTATGTAAGGCCTAGTTTTCGAATTATGACAGGATTTGGATGACCTACATTTTATCTTGGAAATGTTGGAAGGGAATGAGACACAATTCTTGCAAATACTTTCAGCATTATAGGGAGTGTTCCACCCCTTTGATGTGGAACCAAATTCATCAAGGAATGAATAGTCGATCCTGGCACCAACTATGCATGGGATTTCAGAGGATGAAGCAACACCAGACATGATTCCAACGCCCATCACCCGAGATGCATGGCCACAATACAAGCCTACAACCTGAACTGCACATTTGTCTCTTTGCATGGTCAACTAGATGTTTAGATTCTATTTTTCCACTTGTAGCTTTTAGTTATATTTTTTCTAGTTTAGCCTATGTCAGTCTTAGCCGAAATGTTAAATCAGTTTCCTCCATGGGGTGATGTTACTCTTTGGGTTAGACACTATCCTATGAATGGTATCTTAATACTTTGGTTCTCTACCTATTAGGTTGTCTGAATTGGTTTCCCCTTGGGGAAATTCAGTTATTACTGTCTGGGTTAAACTGTTGATGCTGTAATTTTTTATTTTGGAAGGCTTTTTATAGAATCTTACTTACAAAAATAAATAAATATTGAAAATAAATCTTCAACATTCATCTCCATAACTAAATAAATTTATCCATGATCTCATAGAAATTCTAGAGAAAATTTCTTGATAGACTAAAGAAATATACACAAATTGAAAGAGATACAAATTCTTCAAAAACAGGGTTGAATCCTCTGATAGACTCCGATGTATTTAGTCAATACAGTGGCCCTTAGGTCTCTAGAGAAACCCAGTGCCTAGGATTCAAATATTCCCAACCATTTACAAAGTATTCAATTCTTCCTTTTATCCTCTCTCGCATTCTAAGATTATACATATCTATGTGTAATTACTTTCCCATAATAGAAAAAAAGGATGAGGTGTGTCCCACTTCTTTCATAAACTATGGGAAGTTTGTTGGCATCTAATTCTCCACTAATTTGTGGTGTCATAGTAATTTTCCAATCGTCCCACCTTGTTGAATATTTAGGATTTCACCTTTCTAAATATAAAATCATTTTGAATGTAGCTAAAATATGTAGCTAAGCACATTTGGAAAAAAATGAAAACATATTCATGAGATTCAACAATATGTATGTCTCTCAAAGATAGATCTCCACTAGAATTTTTTTTACCCAAAACATCATTCAAGGTGACTTCTAAGTCGTCTATAGGAATATTTTTTCATTCCTGTCCTAATCCCAAAAGTTTCCTTGAATTGTGAATAACTCAACATAAACAGTCTTTTCTTTTTTGGTATCCATCTCAGCTTGTGCAAGTTCAACAAAATTGTTGATGAATTGAACCGCAATGGTTTACTCTCTTGCAAAGTGAAAACAAGCTTGAAAAACTATAGACTATAATGAGTATGTCAAATGGAAATCTTTGACGATAAGAATTCACATTTTTTCTTTAAATTATTTAGATCTCAAAGAAATTGTTACACTTGATGTAGTCAAAGCAATGATCACCCTCGATCCATATTTTGTTTGAAAACCAATGGTTAGATCCAATACATACTCTGTATTAAAAGGTTTATTATGTGATTTATTTTCCAACAAGAATAGAAGACCAATGAATAAAATCCTTGAAAAAATATTTCCCAATGCAGAAGAAAAATATCTTTGCAATAATTGCCAAGTTTCCCAAGAGATATTGTTGTACAAGAGATTCTGAACCATCTCTGATTCTCTATGGAATTGTGCTAACTTTGTAGCATAACCATATTTCACAAACTCCAAGACTTCTATTATATATCTTGAATACAAATATGGGTGATTGAAGTTATATTTGATAAACGTTACCAAGTGCCAATACTACTAGAAAGATTAGAGGAAGGTCAATCCTCTTTTGAATTAGTATTGATAATTGGAATCCAATCAACAACATGGTTTTCATATTATTTTTTCATATAGGGCTTGCCATAAACATCCAAAATAATAATTTCATTTTATCATCTGTAATATGCCCAAACTTAACCGATAGACATTACAGTGTAGAAAATACACATAACATCGAAATTATTCTTCTAACAAAATTCATGTAGTTTACCAACACGAATTTTACATAGATTTAACCATTATGATACCAATAAATTAATGCATCTACAACATGTTGAAATAAAAATAAATGTAGCTAATTAAATCATTACGAAAACACATAATTCATCCCCATTGATGGAGTAAAAAATCACAACAGTTAACTCATAAATTAACTCAGAAAATACATAAACACTTATCCTTTTAAAATAGTTGTACAACTAGCTTCTTCGAATGAATGTTCCTCCCAACCATAGAATTGTTGCTCCATATCTAAAAAAAATTCACTCCCAAGCTATGGCTAATAATACAAAATAAAAGGGTGTCTCTCATTGTCCACTCATAGGTCAAATATCCCTCAACCCATTGGAATTATCCTACAACTATTTTGATTTCCACTAGCTCTCTTCCTCTTGACCTACCCAACCCAAGGAATATACCCCTTCACTGCTCTTAGTACATTGGGTGTCCCATTTATTAGGGTTTGTCTAGCACATGTAACTAGGAATATCACTACTCATAAATCAAGCAAACTCACAACTAAGAAAACTACCAGGAAAACTGCTAGGAAAACAATAGCAGCAAGCTTGTTTCTCCAATGCAACTCTCACATGAGTTCACTCTTCAATCTTGAAACCTAGTTCTTCTACAAGCATGAAAACTTTATTATTTAGTCTTTGTCTCCAAAAACACTCCAAAATTCTCCAAAATTCACCCTCCATTGTTTTTCCACCTCCAATTCTCTTTTCCCTTGTTCTATGCTTGTTCTTCATGCAAAAACATGACTATAAAAATTGTTTTTTCTCCCCATATGGATTTCCTCTATTTTCACAAGCCAGTTGATTGCTCACTCTTCCCAATGTTTATTGTTGTAATATTCCATATATAAAAAAGTATGCAAAACATAAATAAATAGCTAGAAATTGCAGATGAACAACAATATAACCATAACAACACCACAATAATACCAAAATGATATCAGAATAATACCAGAAAGAGAACTTTGATTACTGAGGGCAATGTTCACTTTCCTCTTCGAGGGAGAAACCTCTAGAAAATCATATCTCTATTACAATAATATCCAAGACAAAATTTCTCATACCCTTGATTCCTATTTATACTAAATATGTCTATCAAAAGAACCATGTAGAGGAAGATCCTTCTAGAAGTGGAAGCTTCTATTAGGTCTTCTTACATTGGACTTATTATTCCTTATTTCTAGGCCTTATTAATATTGACCTTTATTACATGGAAATATATTATTCTAACTACGTGAGGGTTTGGGTCCCTAACATGTCCTCCCCCTTAAAAACAACCTTGTCCTCAAGAATTGAGATGTGGAAATTGCTGCAGAATGGTAGTTGGTTCCCAAGTGGCATTTGTTGGAGTTGTATCTTTCCACTGGACTAACACTTTCTTAATGTTTCATTGATGTAGATGATGCTCATGCTGGTCCAAAACTACTTGTGGTTGTAGCCAAATGGAGACTTCTTCATCCAACTCGAGAAGGTTGGTTTGAGTTTGGCACTTAGTTCCAATCGCCTTCTTTAAGAAGGAAATATGAAAAACAAGATGGAGCTTAGAATGACTAGGCAAAGCTAACTAATATGCCACATGTCCCACATGATTGAGAACAATATAAGGAACATAAAATTTGGGCTCTAGTTTCTAACAATTGTCAGCCTTGAAGGAATTTTGCTTGTAGGGTTGCGGTCGAAGAAACACATGATATCCTTATGCAAATTGACGATCAGAGCAACCTTGATATGCTTGTTGCTTAATGCAATTCTAAGCCATGACCAAATTCTATTTGAGTGTATGGAGAATAACCTCTCGAACTATAAGCATTTGTTCAACTTCCTTGATCTTCGTGACACTTGGAAAATATGAGATAACTAAAGGTGGATTTTGTCCATATACTGCTTCAAAAGGAGTCATGCAGGCAATTGTAGTACGAAGTCTTGTACCACCATTCAACTAGTGGTAACCATTGAGCCCATTGATTTTTCCTTTCCGATGCAAAACACCTCAAATATGTTTCCAAACACTTGTTGACAATTTCAGTTTGACCATCAGTCTGGGGATAATAAGTTGTGCTGAGATGCAATTGGGTGCCTTGTAGCTTGAATAGTTCTTGCCAAAAATTACTAGTGAAATTTGGGTTGCGATAAGAGACAATATAATGTGGCATGCCATGAAGCTTGAAGACCCGATCCATGAAAATTTGAGTGACAGTGGATACTGTAAATGGGTGTTGAAGAGCACAAAAATGAGCATACTTGGAAAGATGATCAACTACCACCATGATGAGTGATGTATTGCCCGATTTAGGTAAGCCGACTATTATAACCCTATGTTTCATAGGATCACCTGGTGATTATTATCCCTTATTCTAGTTACATTATGTTGTAAATAATATTTTTATTCTGCAAATGATTTACAAAAGAGAAAGAAAAGAAAAAGAAAGAAAGAAAATAAAAAGAAAAAGAAAAAGAAAGAAAGAAAATAAAAAGAAAGAAAATACAAAAAATCAAAGGAGGGTATAAAAATAGAAAAGAAAATGATAAGAACCCCATGGAATAATGTGGCTTGATTCATACTATCTAACCATGATCAAGATATTTCAAGTTATTCAAATAGGATAGTGAATAAGCTTGGCTAAACAATCTAATCTTAGCCAAGTTAGATAGGTTAGTGAATAAGTTTGATCAAACAGTTTAAGCTTGGTCAAATGTCCTAAGTTAGAGTAATTTTTAACCCAACAGTTTAATTTGGGTTAAGGTACTAGGTAATTAGAATATGAAATAGGTTAGAATGTATTATTTCAATAAATTGATGAAAGATTGATTGAATTCTTTTGATTTGAGTTAAAATGGTGTATTTTTTACCCTTTGGTGACAAAATGAAGAAAGGGTAAGCTGAAAAAACCCAAAATATTCTTTTATCCTAATTTTTGTGGTGATATGACATGTTTGGCGCATTTTGTTAAAGGGTGCGCTGATCTCAACAACCAATCAACGCGTGCTCAGATCTATGGTTGACAGATAATATCAAACACCTCCCCGAACTTTTTGCCTCTAACGGTGGGGGGGTTCGAGTTGGTGGAATTATCTGAGAAGGCCTGTCATAATGTGTTTCCTTCTTGCT
>CBVK0101805315.1:0-27102 GCA_900067695.1 Picea abies
TCTCTCTCTCTCTCTCTCTCTCTCTCTATATATATATATATATATATATAATATTCAAAATCTTAGGTAAAACATAAAAATAAAAAATAAAATAAAATAAAAGATACAAACAAATTATAAAAATAAAAACAATAACAAACAAATAAAATTGCAAATGGACCCCTTTTTTTTAATTCCTGAAAACAATATGGAAACATGTCACTAAGCAAGCAATGAACGATGAAACTAGCATGCGCAACGATCACAACAAGAGGTATACACCGCATTTTATTTTTTTACTTTATCGCATTTGTTCTTCTTTCTGCATGTTATGTTTTTTTCGAACATCTCACAAGTTTTCATGCAGGATTTGTACTAAGTTTTTTTTCAGGAGCACGATCGATCACATCTTGCTGTTGAAGTGATTTTCAACAATCACAAAAACTTTTGAAACAAGACCTGCTTCCTTGACTGCTTGAAGGAGTTGATTCTCATCTTAAACATCATGGCGTTTGCTGTTACACGATGACCATTCATTAAACCCATTTGCACCACGAATGTCTTCCTCCAGCTCTCCTTCCAAAGATTGTTCATCCCTGTGTTGAAGCTCATCTTACATTGCCTTATCTTTCATGACTTCGCACATGCCTATCTTTCTGAGTCGCATACATCTCTTTATCTTTTTCAGTTCAATTTTCCTTGTCAATAAAACTATCTATCTCCCTTTCCCTGACTACATTGCCTTGTCATACAGATTGTTACTACTGAGATCTTTTCATTTATAGTCCTACCACTCTTTTTATCAGATGTGGGATTCCTTAAGGCCCACCTTTCAACAAGTCTTGCCCCATTGACTTCAACACCTTATCTGGGATATATACTAGAGTCCATTTTTGAGTGCCTAGAGGCTTGCATGCCTTAATGGAAAGTTCTCTCGCTGACAATCATGGGAATACATCAATGTCCCTTGATCGTTAGATCTTGCAAGTGGCTCGACATTAGCTCATTCATTCAAACTTTTCCAGATGTACTCGGGTACCTTGGCACTCATTGACATCAATGGTGAGTTGCCTCACATTGGTTAACAACATTCATCATTGGTCGGTAATCTAATGACTTCTTTTCATGCTCGACATCGACACATTCATTCACATAATTAGAATTGTACCATCAGGTTTGGCAGTGGGTGAAGACTTTACACTTTTCATGACTCTATCAGTAGTTACAGTAGCATGACTTCAGCCTTATGAGACTACCACAGTTCCACTTTCACAATTTCTCTTTTCCATGATTCATTCAACAACAGTTCCGATCCCTCCACTTCACATTCTCTGATCCAGCAGATAGCAGTCGTAGCTACAATAGCAGTCACTTTTCACATGATCCTGCAACAACGACATCTTCCATGCTCTAGCAGTCGCATTAGTCATATTCCTATTGCATAGTTCCTCAACATTTTGGGTAAGTGGAGGTATGTTATTTTCTAAACTTTAATCATGTAATTCCTCAACTGCTAGCAATGAATAATTTGGAAAATTCCCCCATTAAGTTCCCTTTCCTTTTTCACTTCTCCAACTTATGCCATGTTGCATGAGGACATGCAACAAGTTCAGTTGGGGGGTGAGGGACTTTATTCACTATCATCACTCCATTTTTCCACCATCATTATTCCATTTTTTTCGTCTCATTTACCATTTATGAACATTTCTTTTCCAACTATACTATGTTGCACTTTGCTTTATAAGCATTGGTATACATATTGGCATGATTCACAAATATACAAAAAAAAGGGGGCTTTCTTATACTCAGTGATGTTTTCCTTATGCACATTGATAGCATACATTTTCTAGTAAAAATATGGGCAAATTATTATCATAACAACAAGAGAACAAGTAACGAAATGAATGTTGTTAACACAAGAACCAACATTCTTTATATTCATGGTTGTCACACAAGAACCAACCATAAGAAAATGTTAGTTGTTACTTATGTAAATCCCATCCTAGAAAACATTCATTATCATCACTCAAAGCCAACATTCAGATGCCAAAAATTTCTTGAGAAGATCCATGCATGGTTGCATGAGGACATGCAACAAGTTAAGTTGGGGGGTATGTTGGGGCTCATAAATGTCCTATTCTCATCCGCCTTTCCCTTCATCATTCTTCACATTTCATCGCCCTATTAACCTTTCACGATATCATTTCCATAAATATACTTGGGTTTCACCTTATTGTTCTCCACTTTATTCATTTTAGTATTTAAAAGGAATTTGTGATTAAATGTTAGAAAATCAACATGTTTTCATATATATATATATATATATATATATATATATATATATCAAATATGTGTGAGCTTTGTAATGTGTAGGAATATGTGAAGGATTAATTCAAAGGACTTCTCGAATACTTCCTCCACTATTTCAATATTTGAGAAGATAATTCAAGCCCATTCCAAGGAGAAGATCATGGAGATTTGGTTGGAATATCTTATCTAAGATATATGAGAGATATGTGTGAGGATTTAAAGGGATTATATTTTGTAATAATGGGAAATAGGTTGAGAGAAAAGTGGATCTGTAATAATGAGATGGCTATCTTATCTGCAAGGCTCTCATGTATAAAAGAGAGTGATCTCTCTTCATGAGGATTCAATTAGATTATTCAATTAGGATCAATTAGAATTCAATCAGTTGTAAGTAGATAATTAGAGTAATCATTAATGGTAGTCATTAGGATTCGAAAGAGAAAGGGATTCTTAGCTTTGATTCATGGTTTTGGTTTTCATGCTTTCATTATTATGTTATGAAGATTGATTTGGTTATTGTAATAGAAGATTGCTTCATTGGCGAGAGCTCACATATATTGTTGTGTCATTTAACTCTTCACTTGTTGTATCTATTTTTCCTTCATGTAGTTCTCCATTTCTAGATTAATTTCATTTACACAATTTCCCATTCCTAGATTAATTTCATTTACACAACTAGATTAATTCAATTTCAGTCGTGTGTTATATTAATGATTCAATTTCAGTCATAGCTTAAACATTAGATTAGATTAGTCTCACTTCAATCTTGCATATACTTTGCGTGTGCTTTGTCAGTTTATGACCCCTGGGTTGACAAATTAGATAGTTGGTTAAATACTACAATGCAATTAATTCAACATTAGTTCGGCCCAATGTAACAACTGTTGTTCCTTTTGTTCTGATTGTTGTTCCTTTTGCAAGTCGTGTTGTTCCTTTGAATAGAACAACTGTCGTTTCCTTTATGATTGTTATTCCTTTACAGGTGTTGCATCTCTGGAGGCTAGGTATTGAAAATGAAAGGTAAGAACCTACGTAGGCGACGAGTAAAACGCTTGTGCCAGCGCCTACCTTTGGTTGATGCATAGAGGTTGTTTTTAGGACATATTTAGAGCCCAACACCTACCCAACCTAGTTTTGGTACTCCCTCTACCTCAACCTATACCCTAAGAACTAGTGAAAGCACCATGCCTTCCTATGCATCCTACAGATCGTTACCACAACATAATCCATACTTTTCATTTCCCGATCCCCTTTAGCCTATTCCTTCACCACATGGAAAACCACATGCTGGGGTTAACTTTGTTCAACCATCTCCTGTTCAACAATACCAACATTTTGAACAAATGAATACGGCTAATCCATCCCATCAACCAAAGAATTCCAGAAAGAAAGGGAGAAACCAAAACAATAATAATCTCAGACCAGGAGGAAACCAGAACCAACCCCAGTAGAACCAACCTACAGGGGGCAACCAAAACTAGGGGAACCAAAACCCTCAAGGGGGAAATAACAACAAACACCAAGGAAACAACAACAACAATATTTTGAAAAACTTCCCTTATGCCCTTTGTGGTGAGTATGGCCATTATACTCACCATTTCCCCCAAATCGCTGACTTTAAGTGGATGAAAGACTCTATGAATGGACCACGTCCTCCAGCACAACCTACCCCTCAGCAGGCCCCAAACCAATATGTACAATAACCACCCCCAGATGTATTGCAAAACCCCATTCCACACCAAGGGGTCATGAATCCCCAACAAGAGATGCACCTTGCCCCACCACAGGCAGGACCATATCACAACCCATGCACTGTGGCAGATCGAACTATCCTCCTCACTAGTGAGGAGGAGGTCCTTCTACAAACACGCAGTCATCAATACAACTCTCCCTCTGACCCAACTCCCACTACCTCAGAGGCCACCCCAGTCATGACTAGCCCCCCTTTGATGATTTTGTGCCCTAATACTGTGACACCTCTTTGCATCCCTCACATCCCATTGTGAAGGATTGTCCATAACCCTCAAGCTAGGGCAGCCCACAATTATAGTCTGATCAATGACTTGGCCCAATCCCCCACTTCCATGTCAGTCTTATAAGTTATTCAAACCTGTCCTACTCAATGGAAGTCATTACTTTCTATTCTGGAGGCAGTTGACCCTGCCGATACTCAACTTATCACATTTGATCTTGACAGTGGAGAACCGCATCTCCCCGCTCTTGTCTCTTTTAAAATACCGGTTAAAATTCAGAACATCACCATTCATCGCTGCATCAATGACGAAGGTGCATCCACATGCATCATGTCCAAAATTGTTTGGCAGAAACTTGGCTCTCCAGAGCTAATACCATCCGCTATTACTCTGAGAGCTTATGACGGATGACCCTCGTCTCCCGAGGGTCTCTTCCAAAATGTCCCCATTGAACTTGGGGGAAAAACCATCCTTATATACATTGAGGTTATCAATGCCCCACTAGACTATAATATTTTATTCGGTCGTAGCTACATGTATGCCATGAAGGTAGTCACCTCTTCCATGTTCCGAACCATGATGTTTCCCCATAACGGAAAGATCATTACCATTGATCAGGTATCACATTATGAGTCTAACCTTTCATCCAACATCGATAATATCCTCCCATTTGTCCACACTAATCCAGATGCCTATCCACTCATCGAGATGGGCCCCAGAATTTTTAAGGACCCATCCTTGTTAGGGACATACCATGGAGCACCCCCGCTCATCCACCCCTCAACACAAGTATGTGTCATTTCTGCCAAAGGAATGACAACTGAAGATATTCTCCCTCCCACCGAGGCCTCTTTTTCCCCTGACATCCCATTAGTCACATAATACCTCCCTCAAGAACCTCTTGGAGCTTGTTCAACTCTACCCATTCCTGATCTTCCCCTCCCCCAGGGCCATATCCCAGTTTGGGAAACAGTTCCCCAAGCCATTACCCAAATCCCTTTCTTTTATCCCCCACCAGGTATACAATCTTTCTAGGTAGCTGCAATGCTCACCCTTCCTAACATGGTGTTAGAAATTCTAGTATGGTATCTCCATCCACCTGATATGGTCCCTCAACCATCCCTCCCTCCCCAAACAAAAGGAATCCCGATGTAGATTCCCATACTTACCCCCACCGTCTCACCCACACCCCCACTCATTAGCACCCCTGCTACAGCTGGGGGCAGATGAAAAAATAAGGAGCCCACTGGTCCACTCCCCCACGTGTCCAACCTCCTTGCACGCTATGCGAGAAAGAAAGACACCCCACCAATAGGTTCCCATCTCTCCTTGAGTTATGTAATCTCATTCAACTCTCTCGAGCACCACCACCACTCATTACTTCCTCCAGTACTACTGCTATCTCCCAGAACACAAGTAGAAAAGGACTGTGAACCAAATTTGCATGCACCATCTATTCATAATATGGCCATTAAACACACCACTGTCTAGCATTACCTCAGTTCCGACAGATGCTAACAGTCGTACGCCAAATATTTCAACAAGAACCCAGTCCATCTGCATCATCCTCACCCAACGTCATGGACATCCATTATGTCATGACTTCAATCAATGAACGTATGAGGTGCCCTTTTTCTCTCTGTGAATCATTAGATCATTTCACATACCAATGTCCTATGATCATCGAATACAGACAACACCAAATGGTCTTGATTCAAAATCCTACCCCCCCGCCCTGCAGAATTGGTGATTAACCTTATCCATCACCAGAGTTCCTTCATATTACTTCTCCTGAGCCTGAAGCACTCCCTACTCCTCCATGGTTCTTGGATGATTTATATGAGGATTTACCCCCAAATCCCCCCAATTCTCCAGTTCATTTTCCTACGGAAATTTTATGCCCGACTATCATTTTTAACCCACAATATCTTGATATTTGTCTTATGTCAAGAGAACCATCAAAATCCCCTTGCATCAATCCCCCTACATCTTTACCACCAGGAGACAACGACACCGTGACAGTCACTGATGTCACTCCTCTCGATCCCCTACATTCACGACAGTTTCATTGTGATGAAGATATCCTTGAGGATTTAACTACCCCTGATTGCCCATGGGATGCGCTCCACCAAGCACTCTTTCTTTCACAGGAAGCCTTCACACCTCCTAACCAGCACCCCATATACATAGTCAAAACCAAATATTTTCTCCCATCAAGGCATATAGATTGGTTCAATAACCCTATCCCTGCCCCCAATGCTTTCGAGGAAGGCAATATGGCCAATATTTCCCCAACCATCAAAATAGATATTTCCATCAAGTCCAGAATTATAGAATAAATCACCATTGGTGCGACATGCTCTCCTAAGGAAATCACCACCTACAAAGCCCTCTTCTAGGAATATCAGGACATTTTTTCCTGGTCATACATAGAGATGCCTGGCCTTGATCCCTCTATTGTCAAACATTGCATAGACACCTGGCCTAATATCACACCTGTCCGCTAAAAACAACGACCGCTACACCCATCTAAGGCAACGACCATCAAAGCCGAGATTGACAAATTACGTGCTGCAGGGTTCATCTACCCCATTGCCTATACATCATGTGTCTCCAACTCTGTCCCTGTTAACAAAAAACAGGGCACTATCTGTGTCTGTACAGACTTTCGAGACCTCAATCATGCCTATCCCAAAGACAAATTTCCAACGCCCTTCATCAACCAAATTATCGATGATTGCGCAGGTCACGAGGCTTTGTCCTTCATGGATGGTTTCTTTGGCTACAACCAAATCCAAATTCACCCAGCTGATCAATACAAAACCACATTCACTACCCCTTGGGGCACCTTGACGTATCGTGTCATGCCATTTGGCCTCAAGAATGCTGACCCCACTTTCCAACGGGCCATGCCATACATCTTTCATGATCTGACTCATATCTTCCTCGCATACTTGGACAACCTCACAACTCAATCCAAGAAATGTAGTCAACATCTCGATGATTTACGAATCATCTTCCAAAGGCATTGTCAGTACAACATCCGCTTGAACCCCCTCAAGTGCATATTCTGCATCACTGCTGGGTGCCTCCTTGGGTTCATAGTTTCCCAATGTGGCATTACTGTGGACTCCCTCAAAGTCCACACCATCACAAAAATTCCACCCCCTCGAAATTTATGCCAACTACAGAGCCTAAAAGGCAAAGCTAATTTTTATGATTCTTTGTCCTAGATTACGCTACTTGTGCACATGGCTTCCTTCGCTTACTTCGTCACGACATCCCATTCCAATGGGATAAATATGCCCAAACCACTTTTGATGATATTAAAGAATCCCTCTCCAACACCCCATTGATTAGTCCACCTGACTATAACCATGACTATCTCCTCTATATATCAACCTCAACTGTTTCAATAGTAGGAGTGCTCATCCAAACAGGGGATGTTGATCGTGAGCATGTGATTTACTCCATTAGTAAAAACCTTTCAGGGAAACTCTTGAAACAAAATCATGAAGAAAATCTATCCCTTGCAGTTGTCCTTACAATCTAGAAGCTGCACCATTACATTCTGCTTCGAACTACCAAAGTCATAGCATATTCCAACCCCATGCAATACTTGCTCAGTCGTCGACAAATTAATGGTAAATTTGCTCGATGGATCGTCATCCTTCAGGAGTACGATCTCGAATTTTCAACACCCAAGAGCAAGAAAGCCCTCGTCCTCATCGAACTCATCATGGATTTTCCCTCTGATACTACTAGTTCCCCTGTCAATACCGACTTCCTCGACAAACATCTCTTTTACATCCCCTCGGATGACCCTTGGTACGACGATCTTCTCGTCTACCTCCGAACACAAAAATTTGGAAGCCACCTCTCCAGAGACAATCATTGATGTATTCGTCACCAAGCCCCTTGCTACCTACTCATCAGTGATGTCTTATATCAGCGAGGCATTGACAGTGTACTCCGTCACTGCTTAACTATCGACGAGGCTGATCGAGTCTTGAATGACTGCCACAACGGTGCTTGTGGGGGCCACCTCTCAGGAATGTCCACCGCTCTGAAAATCATCCGCGTTGGTTACTTCTGGCCTACATTGTTTCATGATTGTATCCACGCAGTGAAACGATGTGACAAATTTCAACTTTATGCCAACAAAGCACAAGCACCACCTGCTCTTCTACACCCAGTCATCACCGCTAGCCCCTTCTACAAATGGGGCATAGACTTCATGACTTGAAACCCTCCATCCAGCAATGGACACAAATACGTCTTCATTGCAGTCGATTAATTCACCAAGTGGGCTAAAGCCATACCTACCTTCAACAACACCACCGACACTGTAGCGCATTTTTTCTTTAATCACGTCATTTCCCACTTTGGAGTACCACTACAACTAGTCTCTAATCACGGGAAACATTTCAAGAATGAGATTTTCGTCGAACTCTCATCCAAGTTAGGATTCTCCCACGAGTTTGCCTCCCCATACTACCCTCAGTCAAATGGGTAGGTCAAAGCAGCCAATAAAGTCCTCAAAACCATGTTGCAGCACATGGTTAACAAGCATAAGACCAATTGGCATCATATGTTATTTTCCGCGCTCTAGGCTTATCGCACATCAGTGAAAACTGCCATTGGTTTCACACCATTTCATCTAGTCCATGGGGTCAAGGCTACTCTTCCTATCGAGTGAAAAATTCCCACCTTACGCACCACTATTGAACTATCACCTGACACTGCTCCAATGGAGCAACTTTTGCTGAACTTAGAATCCTTGGATGAAGATCATTGATCTTAATTATAGAACAATGAGGCAGCCAAAAAATGGTCAAAGGCCACCTTTGATCACCATGTCAACCTTCGCTCATTCAACGAAGGTGACCTCGTCCTTGCTTACGATATCGCTCATGATACCCTCGGCTATGGAAAATTTGAGTCACTATGGCATGGACCTTATATCATCCAACATTGCCTTACTAAAGGCACATACGTTCTAGCCTCCCCCGAAGGCCACCCTCTCAAAGAACCTATCAATGGGTTGTACTTAAAGAAATTTTACGCCTGAGCGTAACCATTCTACACTAGGTTTTTTCTTTTTGTACATTTTTTTTTCAATTTTTTAATCTTCTTTCATCCATACCCCACGTCTAATCTATCACTCGTGTTATTGACATATGCCACCCCCATCGGTTACGCCGACGGAGCTAGCCATTGGACACAGAATCTTGCTTCGGCTACTTGGGCCCTCTATTCACCCTCACATGAACTGCTCCACTCTAGCGACATATGTTTAGGCTCAGCCACCAACAATCAAGCAAAATACACCACTATCATTGGTCTCCTTGCTGAGGCCAATGATCACCATATTCATCACCTTAGCGTTCTATTAGATTCCCAACTGGTTGTCCTCCAGCGCAATAATGTGTACCATGTTCGCGATCCTTGCCTCTTCCACAAATACCTATAAGTTAGAATTTTATCTTGACATTTTGATTCCATCACATTTACACATATTCCAAGACAATTTAATAAAAAATCAGATAACATGGCTAACCTAGTGTTAGATTGGCATTTATCACATCAAGCTACCAGTACGCATACATCAAACATCAATAATCCATCACAACATATAAATTAGACATCATCAACCAAAACACAAACACATGTAAACATCACCAAGATCCCACAATGTATATCCATATATATATATTGGTCAAATGTGCCATCCAAATGTTTACAAAAAATATATCGTACATATACAACATCCGGAGGCCGGTGAACCACCTCGCCCCTATAGATACAAAACTGGTGCCACTACACCAAGTAGGCTCGTAGGCCTATATAAATACCACAAAACATATAAATACATATAGAGACACTCATGGTGCCTCTAGAGCTTCACCACCTGGTCCCCTCTAAGGAGGTGGTGACCCACCCACTATCGGTCCCTCTGGACCTGGAGGTAGCCGCCTAGTCATCACAACACCTACTACTGCTGCTCTTCGGACCATGGTCTGCCACACCAACAGAACACCCTCATCCTGGATCCACGACCACATGCCCTCGGGCACTACCTGTAGCACCGCCTCCAAGCGGTGACAAATATCCTCAAACTCTCCCTCGGCCTCGACCAGAGGAGTGTGTGATGGCCCTACACTAGGGTCATCAAAACAATGTCTCCTAACTACTCTCTCATCATCAACAACCCTCGCCCCAACATCCTCTCTTCGTCTCTCTCATGCCCACGACTCTCCCCGCAGAGGTCTCACCGACCCTTCACAAGCCGATGCTCTAACCAACTCCACCTCGTGCCCGCGAGGCCCCACATCTACAAATACAACAAACAAATGATAGCATCAACGTCCACCCATACATAAAAATATACTTGCTATAGTATCTACAAAATAACAATATAACACCATACCTCTGTGATCGAACACGTCTCCTGGAGGTAACACCATCTTCGGATCATCCCGGAAGTCCACCCCGAAGTATGGGTACCGCAGTATAATCTGTGGCATCTGATGCCACACCTGTGCAGCCTTGGCCGTGAAATAGAGGCCACCCTCCCCACCACCATGGCGAATCAAAATCGTCTACCACCACCGCAGTCGTGGCTCTCGGACACAACATAGGCACCCTCTCCAGAAACCATGCCACCAAGATCGATCGAAAGGAAAACTCCCCTGAGTCTGCAGCTCGACACCTGTCTAACTACCCTACCATCTTGGCATGCAACTTCAAGTCCCAGGAAAAATTCTCTCCTTCCAGCGCCCTCTCCATAATCTTGAGTTGACCACCACTGATCTTCTGATTCGCGAGGGACCCATATACCCTCACAACCATTGCTGCCACACAACAATGAACTAGGGAATCCATCGCCCCAATACTCACCACGGAGCCCAACATAAAGTTCTCCCTCGTACTATACCTCCGGCCTAGGACAACCAACTACCCATCCCCAAGTACTATGGGCTCCACCGGTAAGAGAGTTCCCCGAAAAGGGAGCCCCGTCAAGAAATATACATCCTCCACCGCAGTGAAGGCCAACTACTCACCCTGCACCATAAAACAATGCAGATCCAGACTCCACATCCAAATCAAGAACTGAAGGAGGTATTCCTGGGCCCGTATCAGGGGGCACTCAAAGAACTTCAACATCCCACATGCTGCCAAAGTGTCACAAACTCCTGACTCCTCATTGGTCACGGCCTGCCGCAACTGGGACCAATCTCTCTCTCTCCAGTGATTTGACATCGTCCAAATGATCACCTACATCCACATATACAGTACTTGATCAGCCATCTCAAACACACAAACATCATAATCTCCGAAAAAGATCAATTTTTACACCTTTCATCTTTGCCTCTGAGGCACAGTTGTTTTACCCCACAGGCACGCACACATGTGTGCCTGTTCATCCCTTAGTCATGCACTCACATGTGACTGTTGGCCACATAGAGGCACATTCATGCACCCCTGTCGCACACACAGGTGCGCCTGTTCACTACACAACGATGCACACATGCTCAACTATTAGAATTACAGATGCACATGCATGCACTGCTGTGCCTTGTACAGGCACGCCTGTTCTCCCCATTAGGGCACCCCCACACGCAAATGCCCAAATTATAGGTGCGCTTGCATGCACGCAACTTTCTCAATTGCCCGCGCACTGGGGGGCCCACACCTACAAAACCCTTGTATGACCCTCCCTATAAGCCTTGCTCAAAAAAAAAAACCCTAATTCTATGCAGGATGATATGACAACTAACCTGAAGCTCGCTGGTCCTAAATCAAATGCCTCGATCTCCTGGAATCTCCAAAACTCCTCTAAACTTGCTCGTCCACTCAATAACATAGTAGGTATAAATGAGGTGGCATTGTGGGCCCTACAACTATATATAGTCTATTTTTCCAAACTTCTAGACTCAATTCAGGGAGCTCTAGGCATCCATTTTTCGATCCATCTTCAGCCATGGGATCAACACCCCGTCATCTACACCATGGCAGTCCCCGGACCACTTTTCATCTTTAGCCCCTGGGGGACATTTTTCTCATATTCTGCTCAGGTATGCATACTTACATTATTGAATAACCACTATATGATCTTTCTCTTTATATATTGTTCACTTCGGGTATTTGTTTTTCTTGTGTGCAAGTACTTGATCATCATATCTCAACAATATTCATTCAGGTATATCCTCAACATTGGTATGCATTCATTCCCTTTGAATATCAAGATGCATCTCCCAGTCACACCCTCCGATTTTTACCTCTAGGATCCCTATATCCAACTCTACAGTACCGTCACCTCCACCGCATTTCGGTCTTGTCACCCGGTAGCACTCTCACCCACATGAGTTTTCCCATTCATCGTCCACGCCAGGCACTTTGACACTCATGCTGTTCTCCCCATTTAGGGATGGGAGTCCCGATAGTCTTACATCATGTCGCGAATCAGCCACATACTCCTTCTCCTCATTTTTCTAGCCTACTCAATGGAATCCCAGGGTAGTTCCTCATGGTTTTATTTTGACTGCACTCCCGCAACATCATTCACCATCCATTTCATCCACCATCAGTTTTCCCATCTACAGATTTCCCTCCATACATTTCCCTAATATAGAAACCCGCCTATGGAGCCCCAAGCCTCCACTTGTTTTCCAAACAACTTGTGCCATCCTCATGCCAAGCCATCTTACATTGGGGCACCCATGTCTGTATCTAAATTATTATCCCACCTTGTTTTTTAATTCTTTTTGTAATCATACAAGGCTGTTGTTTCCAACATTTTACATAGCTTTTTTTCGTCACCTTTGGCGACCTTCTTCCTTTTTGGCAAACGCAACCCATGTCGCCCTTGGTTGGGGCATTCCTTATCACCTACTCCTGTTGACATCGTCCATAAACCCCGAGTAACCCACAGACCACCTACCTCTTCTCTCTGAGTTTGTTCACTTTGTCCCGCCTCTGGCACAACTTATCCCACATCTGGTTGTCCCCCTGACACTTGACTTAGTTGTACGGTTGCTACCACTTATACTTCACATATATCCCCAACCAAGGGTAGTATTGAGTCTCACCACATCTTGACTTCATCCATGTACCTCATCAATTCCTGATCTCATCCAATGGATTTCACAAAGCCCTTTACTTCTTGGAGTTACGTCTCCCTTTTTGTCGACATCAACATAGTTTCCAGAAGGGTGACATTATCTTGACTCTCATTACCTTTACAATGAGGAGTCTCAGATGACACAGGGAGAACCATCATTTCTCTCTGCAACAATAGGACTCTCTCAGTTTCTCCTCCCGCCGCCTCATCTCCCCGGTTCCTCCATCGATGTCGAGGAAACCCTTCCAGCCATCGTGGACCCATGTCTGCATTACACAAGTGTCTAGTTAGTACTTAAGCACCATCCAAAAATATTTTTTTTCTATTATACAAAAAGACAAAATAAAAATGAAATATTTAAAAACATTTGACATACCTATGTCACCACAGGCAGACCCTGGTGAAAGTGGCATGTTCAAATCTCCTCAAAAGTCTATCCCCGCATAGGGATAGTCATATATGGCAATGACCTATCGTTGGCACTGATAGAACAAATCATTGTTGTAGGGTGTGGGCACCCTACCTCCCCCCTGTCACCTCATTACCTCAGTCCACCATGCCATGGCTAGATCATGAGGTCCTCTTGGAAGAATCTTGACTCTAGGTCCCAAGCCTGGAACCCACTCGAAGAAGAAACTACATAGGATAGAGGCAAACCCAAAATTCCTCTTACTCCCCTATTTTCACTTTGTCAACCGACTCTTCATATTTTCCAGTAGTGAGGTACACCAATCATATACTGTGGGTCGCATACATTGTAATGCATAGAACATGAGTGGTCTCGATGCTTGATGCAATGACGCCGAACCTATGATCCTGGTCAATACGAGGACAACAATCTTCAGGATGAGATTGTTTATCTCTCAGATAGGGAATTGAATTCCTACCTTCGGAGTCCCTGCTACATAGTGGGCATTGATGTACTCCTCTATTTTCATTCCGCTCCCTTCTCCCCATGATTTGAGTTTTACAACCTCTCCTCGACATGATAATCCAGTCAAAAAGTAGATATCCTCTACTTCAATCCTCAATGGTTTCCCATTGAGGTTGAAGCTTTCACTCTTAGGGTCCCAGTAACCCACAAGCATCTCGAGCAACCTCACCTGGGTTATCATTCCTTTGAGTGCCCCACAAAATTTATATAAGCCACATATATTTAAGTCCATGTGGGCCCCAATATCTCAATCCACAATAACATCAACCTCCTTGTGCTCTCTCTCTCTCCATTCAAGAACCATTCTGCCAAAGACAAGTTAAAATTTGAGTCAGCAACCTTAGAAATCTTTGATTCCATGCTTGTACACGATCTTCTTCGCTTACAAATGTGTATAGGGTTGGATATACACATCCTATAATTTGCACAAGTGCGTATAACCCATTGTATACACGACCTGATAATGGACAACCCACGTACACCGAATTACACAATTGGCGCCCTAAATTTCTCAAAATTTGAAACCTAATTTAAAAATTTAATCCACTGGAAATGAAGAGGAAGGGAAGAAGAGTTACCTGGTCAAGATTTCGTTGCCTGACGCTCCCACAATCACCATTTGAGTCTTAGAGGTATTTTGGTCCAATTTTCACTATTTGGGTTAAAAATCAAAATGGTATAGTAATTTTTGGTTTTGTTACTATTTATAAACAATTTTTACCCACTTTTTATAGTTTGAGCCATTTTTTCGCCTAATGGATTAATAAAAAGGTGGATTGAGTTGGTTTTTGTATTTTTCACCAGGGATTCTTGTAGATTTCAATGTTATGTTGGTCGTTCGTCACTGCGGGCAGGCATTTTCATTACCGAGCATATAGGATAGGTATCCATTCCATCATGCATTTTTGCATTATCCTATAATTGTCACTTTTTATGCCTTAGGTACAAACCCATTTGTTGCAACACAAAACCTTCCATCTGCTATAAGTCATGTTGTTATCAAGTGGAAGAGACTTACCAAACATGGGTGCCCTAGTTAGATCCCCTACTTCACTTGGTTCCCATGCAGATATTTTTTCCATAGGACCGAGAGTCCCTCATAGCTAGTACATGAATTTATGTTGAGCCACATTTCTCACTCATAAACATGTTGTCTTACACCTCGAGGACTCCCAAATGAGTTTAATTTAAGCTCTTTTCCAACTCGTCTTCAAAAAGCGAAAAGATTGCCGAGTGAACTTGTCTCTTTCACACTCTTAAATTGGATTTTAAAGGATGTCTATTTGGCACAAGTTTATCCCTTTTTCACACCAAGTAGACTAAAAGACATAAAAAAGGCCATTTTTTGGTGTTAAGTTGCGATTTCATCTCATGCCCTCACTTGCAGTATTGAGCCTATAGCTGATTCTTTCTTTGCGTTGTAAACCGTTTGCCTCAACAGATTTTTGCATCCTCAACCAAGAAGAGCCTTATTTATATCCTTCACAATTTGACACCTTATACCTAGGAGGGAACATTCCCCCGGAGTGTCCATCTCCCATATGCATCTCCTTGCATTGAGCATAGGTATGTTCCATTGCTGGAACTAATTTTTCTTACTTGTGACACTTGTTTCCTCCAATGGATCATAACATTCATTTGTCTATCAAAAAACAAAAAAAAAGACGGGTGGGAAGGGAGTATTATCTTATATTTGTAGCAGTCATGTTGCCTTTGAACATAGAAAAATATTAGAGTCCATTTATCATCATAATTTTGGGATTAGCATGGCCTTAGGAAGCTGAGCTTGTTACAGAGTCTTCTCTACTGAATGGTTACTCTTCCAGTCCCTATAGATAATTTCATTTATGTCTCCTGCATCTCATGGTTTCATCATGGAGTGTATGCTACCAGAGTCCTCCATATGTCTCATGCTCTTGTTCAAAGGAAGTCTATCAACCTGTGTCGACTACTTCTCAAAACTCTTGACTTTGCATGTCGGCCATACCCTCAGTTTGTCTCAGAATCACATGATACTGTAGTGCTATCATGCACTCTGGTCCTACTTTCATCATTGGTAGGAAACTTTTAACCCAACAATCAACATTTCATCATTGGTCGATGACTGGGTGGTTTCCCTTGTGTTTGACGAAAAGACAACTATTCACACTTTGGGATTTGTGCAGTGTCTTGGATGCCATTAGCCTTATTAGTGGTTTTCTTGCCTTTGTCAGCAATTTTCATCAGTGGCTACTATTTAGAGTGTCTTTTTCATGTACCGCTTGCACTTGGAACACATGAAAGATGCAAAGGGTCATTGGTTCGTGAACATGTTCTTCATCCGATTTCCACCAAATCATGAAGCTCCTTCTTTGTACCTCGTGCTGACCGATGAGAGATGCCTTAATTCTCTCCTTTCAACAAGTCTCTTTCCATCGACTTCAACCCATTTATTATGGAAACAGAACCTAGAGTCTTGTGAGTACCTCGAGGCTTGCAGTCATTAGTGGCAAGCTCTCTCGCCATCTACAGTTGGGAATAAATCAATGTCTTTTGATTGATGGATTCTTTAGGTGTTCGACACCGGCTCCTTTATTCACACTTGTAAGAATGTACTTGGTGCCTTGATACCTAATTTCATTATCGGTAGGCTATCTCATGTTTGTTAATGGTATACTTCAATGACCGATAATCAAATGATGTCTCATTGTGTTTGACCTCAACTCCTTTATTCACATAATGTAGACTTGCACCCTTGGTGGATTGTGTAGAAGACTTGAATACATAACTATGTGGTTGTAGATTTCCTGAGCTGTTTCTTCCTTTTCATTGAACCGATACCTATATGACTTCGGTGATCATGGGAGATCAGATGGTACTTCATTGTATACATATATCTTCAGATTGGTTTTGAGACTGGTTCTACTGGGCCTTGTTAGTGACTATGACAACGTTTTGGCATGTAACCGCATTTGTATTTTCCTATTCATGGCCATAGACATTTGATTGGTATGTTTTCACATGGATCTGTAGTGTAATTTTATTGGCAACCATGTATGCAGAGTTAGTGCAGAATATAATGAGCAACTAGTTCTTCCAGCTGGTTCCCCATCACTCCACTTCTGGGTTGTTTATAATGTATTTCGGCCATCACAGATACTCCTCTGACCTCACACATTAGGGGGAATTTGTTATAGAAAGATTTTCCTCACCCTATGCAATCTTGCAAATAAGGCCTTTTTCCATTTCCCTATGCAGACTTATCATCCTTGTTTGTAAAATCCAGAGATAAAAATACATATTTTTCCACATGTATGCATCTTTCCTTCTATACATCATGCGTATATGTGGGCTGCTCCACTATAGCCCACGTACATCGGGATTTGTGCCAAAAAATGAAAATTAATGTTAGGTTTCCATGTCACGACATGAGTTCTATGATCCTTAGCCTTCCATATATTGGAAACGTTCTGACTCGGCCCTTTAGTTCCATTTTGAAGGCTATAAATGGGCCAATTCTGAGCTATGGAAGAAGGAGAAAGAATTCAACTTTGAGAGAAAATTTACTCTGGAGAAATTATTTACTTCATATTGAGTCTATATCCCTTTTTCCTTTATGTTTGAACACAGTTTTCATCCCCCAAGATCTTTCCTTATTGATTGAGAACCTCATTGTTTCTCTCTTATGAGCTTGCCTTTGGTGGAGGCCCAACTGGAAGGAACTTAGTTTCTCAGTTCCGAACCGTGCCGACATGAAAGTCTGTAATATTTTCACTTATGCTGATCATTTATTAATAGAAATACTCCTTTCCCGTCCAATTGATATCTTGCAAATATATTGAGCTATTATCTATGGGCGTATTTGTTATGTATATTAATGGATTATGCTATATAATGTGCTAACCTTTTATATTATCACCATATGCTTGCTTTGCTTGGTTGTTGAGAAATAGTTGTAGGTATATAGATTTGGGTCAAAATGCTCAACGATGGACTTCATCAAACATCTGGACAAGGTAGGAATCTTTCTTATCTCGCTTTCATATTGGTTTATATAGCATGTTTTTGGGATCGAGTTTATTTCTGCAGTCATTTCTGTCTGTTGTGGTTCACCCTAGCCATATAGAGATTTTCCTCATAACAAGGAAATAGAGAAGCCATCTTTACATCTCAAAGAAAATTCAAGACACCTTCAAGATGGACACTGTTATCACACAATTTGTAGTTAAGGTAAAAGACGGATGGAATAAAGGCAAACTGGCGTAACTGAGACTATCCCACCACTGTCACCTCAATGGGATAACTCTTTCTGTTTAGGGGGTAAGGCCCAGGGGAGACGTCCCTTGTGACCTAGGTTTTTTAGAAGGCAAGGGCTTAAAAGGCTAAGTGATAATTTCCCCCTCACAAGTCACCACCGATCAGAAAGTCCCGACTAATCAACTAATAAAGATAAGTAATAACCATAAAGGTGTACTTGCCCGAGACAAAGAAACAAAGAAACTATGCATATGCAAGATCATTTGCTTGGTTAGTACTTCATATAATCATGGAATTTTGATATAAAGAAATTGATAAGCAATATTAATGAAGCAAGTCAACGATGTACAATGGAAATGATTTTAATATGCCACTTCACAATAAATGCTAATGGCAATCAATGTAACAATATCAATACTAGAAACAATGCCTTAGCCAATCATTCAATTGCTTTAAAGATAAAATAAATGCCGCATGGTATACATATAGCACAAATAAAAGAAAACAACAATAGGGTTAGTAAATATCCATATAATCTAGGGTTAGAAGGGTTAGTGGTTGTTCAAAGTATTGGAAGTTGTGTATGATCAAGTTACTCAACATAGAAGGTTTAGATCAGTGCGTTATTAGGGAAAATGGAGTCAAAGTAGCAACACATGTTGAAGGGATGAAATGATAATGATATGTCCAAAGACAAGAGGGTTAAATGTTGAGGTGTTTCTAAGGCAAGGCCTCAACAATGAAACTTTAGGGGATAAAGGCTCACTAAGGTGTAGAAACCCTAGGCCTTAATGCTTTCTCCTGCTTCTTTATCTCAATGGTAAGATAAAAAATCGGCTAGCTTGAGTAATAATTGTAGGGCTGAAGAAAAGAGAGTTTGAAGATGAAGTGTTTCTAAGGAAAGGCTTCATCTATCAAACCCTAGGGGAAAATGGCTCACCAAGGTGTAGAAACCCTAGGCCTTGATGCATTTCCCTCCTTCTTAGCTCAATGAAAAAGGTAAAACAACTAGGCTAGAAGAATAAAGGTAGAGTGTTTCTATGGCAAGGCTCTATATTATTTCAACAAATTAAATGGCTCTTAATCTTAGTAGGGACATGAGACTAGGACACCAACATGTGCTTGTCACCTAGGGTTTAATCCAAAAAATTATAATAACAATATGCAAGTACAAAATACTATAACCATTCAATCAAGAAGGATTGCATAAATTCACTTACATCCACCAAGCATTCATGTAGCCATACCCTAGTTGTAAACCTTCCACCAAGAGAAATGCCAAAAATAGCCAAAACAAGCTTCCTTCAAGAAGTGAGCATCAAAATTCAGCCAAAACCCTAAAGGAGGGTGCCAATTTCAGACCTCACCAAGTGGTCAGTGAAAGATGATGAAAATTAGAGAGTTTTAGCTCTCGATTTATACAATACCAAGTGACCTTAATTAAATTTAGGTCACCAAAAGGCTGACAAGGCCATAATACCAAATAATATTGTTTTACATTAAATGTTATAAAATAAACCCTAATCAAGCAAAATCAAGATGTCATGCCCATTCTAGGGCGACGTCAGCCCTTTCTAGGGCAAATGTAGCCTCCTAAAGCAAAATGTTGTCCCTCCTTGGGCCTCTCCAATTTTCCACATGTGCCAAAACTGACATAGCTGTCTCCCAAAATGTCCATAATGCTGGATGACATCATGGGCATCCTAGGTGACGTCCTGGGCCTTCTAGGGCCAACGCTCTAGTGGAGAGGGCATAACCCCCCTAAGTAAGGCTCTGCTAGGGTGCCTCTATGGAACATCCTTCTCTTCTCTAGTGCAAACCCCTCTATCCTGTTACTGACCCCTGCTGGGGTCTCAACATCCATCTGGTGGGCTCTTCAGCCCCATGGAGGTCTGAACTAATCATCTCCCCATGTGTACCTTTCCAATGTGGTACCTGTCCGTCAAGTATGACCCTGCACATCAATAGATACACCTTCCATGGGCTCATAAGTCACAGGGATCATAGCAATTTCAATCACATAAAATCATCAATTTTATTAAACATGTGCATAAAACCCTTTTTACCCAGTCAAGTGCTCAAAGACATTATACAAATCTGCAATGCAAGTTTGAAACAAGTGACAGGGCGTCCTATTGGGCTAGTTTCCACTGGAAAAGGGATGTTTCCGGAAGAGATCAAATCCAAGTCATGTTAATGAGTGAGGTGGATAAGGGATGTCCTGACAAGGGGTGTAGTGATAGCAGGAAAATGCAAGGCTTACCTGTGGGTGCCTTTGTAGAAGGCGAGTTGCACCTGTCCTGTATGCAAATGTTTCCAAGCCCATTCATGCCTTTTATTCTTATTTATCTATTGATTTTTCTTCAAGAAGCTACTTAGGGGACATTTCCCTGGCGTGGTGTCAATGGTACCCACAAGCATTTTCACGGAAATGAGAAGGATGGCTCATGATGAGACCCCCTTTCTCTTGGCCATGCAACCAAGAGCCACTACCCTGGAATGGTAACCAACTGCTAGTAGTGTCAGACCCCTAGATTATTATGGACGTAATAGGTTGGCTCATGATGAGACCCCATATCCTCTAACTAGGTCTTGTTTTATTATTTTTATGGGTCCCTCTTGTTTTTTTTGCTAAGAAGCCTTTTACTGCTTTCTCGGGGATCCCTGGGCAAAGCATCTCGAGGTTTTATTTTTAGAATTTTATCTTTTTCTATCTTGCTTTTACCTTTTGGGCCTTTAGCCCCTTCTTCCCACAAGGCAAGATGAAACCCTTAAATGATTATCCAACCCAATGCCCCAACCGATTTAATGGGATGGATGAGCAAGAAGCAAGATGGAAAGTGGTAAGTATGACGTGAGAGGACAATGGATTTTCAGAAATCCCCCTAGTGGAAACTCAAAACCTATGGGAACAGGCTTACTAGGGCATTATTTCATTCCTCCCAGACATGGTCAAGTGGATAATTATAATATCCAAGAAACCGTTAGAAACAAAAATAACTAGATGCACATATTCAAAGGTTTTGAAGATTAGAGTGACACATACCATGATACCTGGACTCATTACCTCATGGAGTAAGAACCATCTCTGATACAGGACCAAGCTAAGGTGATGGATGCTGCTGTTGCTAACAAAGTGGAGGTGCTGAAAGGAATAAAATATGGGCCCTCCAAGGCCATGCTCAAGTCGATCTGGCTCTTAGTACTCCATCTCTAGGACCCGTGGGCCTCAAGACATAATATCCTTAGTTATCCCTAAAAGTGGGGGATAACATCTATCTCCAACTCGGGGACATGTGCTCACCCTAGAGCACATGAGAACCTCAACATATCTGGCATAACATGTAACCTGCTTAATCTCAATAGAAACTATCAGTAATCATTTGGGGTGGTGATATCACCTTGAGCTCATATATATATATATATAACTGAAACAAAAAAAATCATATGTACAAGTGTGAAAGAAAACTACTCTAGCATGCAATGCAATTGTATATACAATAAATGAAAAATTCCTACCTACTTACCTACACTTAGCTGTGAAGTCAGGTCCCCCCACCTTGGTGGGGTTTGAGGAGGTTCCCATTGACTGGTAATGGGTGACTTCTTCCTTCCAAAGTGGACAAGTAGTAAGAGTTGTCAACTGATTTTATTCCAATTTTGAAAGGCCCGAGCCAAGATTGAGTACTTCCTTTGACATTAGTTGGCTCTCCTTTCTTGGTATCCCACATCCATACTACATCCCCTTCCTTCTACTCTCTGATCTTGTATTTGGATGTTCCTTGAACAAACCTGGTGTACTCTGCAGAGGGAGGGGGGTGGGATTCTACTGTAAAGACTTCCTACTGGGAAGGCTGAATTAGTATGTCACTTTATCCTATTTTTAGTAACTTCATGGTCCCAACTTCCTTGTCTTTATATTTTTCTAGGAGTTGTTGGTATTCTTCTTTTTTGGGCCATTGAATTTGATCAAATTCTTCCTCTGTCACAAAAGGCATATCATTTGGAGAAAAATCAAGAATCCTTTCCATGATTTTCTCATGTGCTTTGTCATATTTGATGGGATCACCAGATTCTTGCACATGGGTTGTAGTCATAGGTACATTCAGGAGATGACCTATGGTTCCAATTTTCAAAGGTATATTAACATAAGTGAGGTCCATCTCAAGGGTGCCACCCAACATTGAGGCAAACTATAACATTCCCAACACATCTGAGATGTCTACTACCATTAGGTCAATGTGGGCTATATTTTCAAGGTATTCTTTGAGGCAAACTTCCATGTTTTGAATTACCCCATGTGTGGGTATGGCTCTAGACTCGAAGCCACACACATTTCTGTAGGGTCTTGTGACTTCTAGACCCAATTTTTGCATGACCTTGAGAGACATCATATTAGCACTGGCCCCTGAATCCAACATGCAATTGTTAAGGCTCTTTTTATTCGTTATCAAGGTCATAAAGAAGGGGGGATGTTCATCATACTGGACCTTAAAGTGATAATCTTGTAACATAATAGGAGGGTCCATGGGTCCATTTGATCCTTTGAAGAAGTTTTCAAATTGTTCTTTAACATATGGTACCTTAATGACTTCTCTCAGAGGGATGGTTACATGCATCTTAGATAGTGCTCGATGCAGGAGCATCGCCAACAACAAGCGAGCATGGGGAAAGCGCCAACGCATTTTGGCACATGATGAATTGTTTGAAAGTTTTGAAGTTTGATATGCCAAACTTAAATGTAATAGTTAAGAAAGGGCATACTTCTTGATTGTAATCAGACCTTGAGCGTCTCGTTCTTGTCTGAAGGACTAAGAGGCATTTATGCTAGTAAATGTAAGTAGGTAGCTTTGAATTCTTAGATTAGACAGTTTTAGGAGTCAGAGGGAAAACATATATAGACACCCTCACTTGTATCATTGTAACATTAGCAAGATTAGCAGCATGACCAAGAGAGCATAGGAGAGTAGAAGCAGAAAAACTGTGTAGATTAGCAGCACAATCAATCGAGAGAGCATAGGAGAGAAGAAGAAGAGAGATGTGTAGAAGAAACTATGTACAGAAGTTCTGAGATTAATATATGAAACTTGATTCAGATTCATGGTGTTCAAATACTTTTTGTGTATGCATGATTGAATGTTATGCTCATGTTTGTTTATTCTCTATTATGCATTTGTTTTGCTGCATGAATGTACGATTTCATGTTGAATGTCTGAAATTTGAAGAGAGGGAGAGTGAGGAATGAGTTTCAATTGTTTCTCTATCTGAGCAAGGGTTTTCCTGCAAGGAGTGCAGTGAAGTTGTCCGCAAGGAGTGCGTTGACAAGAATCCAGAGTTTCATCTCTGAAATCTCAGAAGGGATAACGTTATTCTCACTCTCATAGAAGTGCAAGTTAAGCATAGGAGCCGTGCAAGGAGTGCGCAGGCCAAGTGAAGTCTTAGTGTTTGCAACCTGAGCGAAATTGTTGAAGAATTGCCGCAAGGAGTGCGCGCAGGAAATTTCCCCAAAGAACTTGAGGATTTTTTTTTCAATCTAGCTTAGGAGGGATAGAGTCTTCGAAGTTGTCAGAGAGACGCTCAAAGAGGACTAGTGCCTTGAAGCATTGGAAGAAGGTGCAGCGATATCGTTTCGCGGGTGGACAAGTTTTGTGAAAGAACACTTTGTTCATTTCGCAGGAGTGTTAAGGAGGAATTGAACGGTCAGAATTCTCTGTGGAGAATTCGTGAATTCCCGGAAGCCGTCAGATCTTGCAGAGGAGCAAGAAGGTTATGGTGAGTGTTTCTAAGCGCAAGCTTGGGAGAAATTTGAGCCGTAGGAACTGAGCCAACAGGGGTCGTCATATCACTCGTTTAGTCGCATCTCGGGGTTTTGTGGGTTGAAGAGTCGAAACCTTTGCATCAATATTCGCGAGGTCGCGAAAGGAAAAATCGCGAAGAGGATCAAGACCGTCCATCTGAGAGTGGACAGGTGGCATATTCACCAACATGGAGGTCAGAATTTCATTGACCATTTCAGGGTTTTGTGAGTCGGAGAAGTGAGAGCACAGCATTAGGATTTGTGAAGTCGCGAATTCTGAAATTCCAAAAAGGCAGGAAGTTCCACCGTGGGACCCGCGTAGGCGACGTGTCAGAATTTCACCATTTCGGCATATCGGTGGATAGAGAGTCGAGGCTTTTGTCCCAAAAGTCTCAAAGTCATGAAAGGTGAAGTCACAAAGTGCCGAAGCCGGGCACGAGGGACACGTGGCAGAACCACGAGGTGGGGCCACGCGATAGACATGTGGACACACGTCACTTATTGGAAGGAGTCAACACCCCATTGACCTCTCGTGTCTCAAGGGTTCGGGAGATAAGGGAGTGATAGTTCAACCCTTCAACTCATGAAGTGGTGAGTTGCGAAATGCGCTGGCATTTAAGCCTAGCCGGTGGTCACACACACACAGGGTGCTGACAGAGAAGGAGCCATAACCATTTCACGATCTCGGGTATCGTGAATTTGAGAAGGAAGAGTCGAGAGTCACGACTCATGAACTCACGAGTTGCGAGTTGTGAAAAAGGACCTGTGGATCGATTTAAAGGTAGATTCCAATAGTCTTTCCGAAAGAGATGATCCGGCTCGAAGGGGTTAAAGAATGATCCTGTGAGCGGATCTCGGTCCGAGGGCCGATAGGTTTGCGTTAGTTTTGGTATCAGAGCACAGAAAGATTTCTTTGCTTTCTGTAGCAGGGAAAAGGAAGATTTACCATGCCGCCAAGAAGAAGAGATAGGAAAACACCCAATCCACCAGAGGAAAGGGAAATTCCAAGAGGAAGGGGTAGACAGGTGCCAAATCTAGCCATGGAGAGAGAGATGTGTGACATATGCGCCAGACTCAAGGACATGGAGACAACATAGAGGTGCACAACTGGTGTTGGAGATGTCAGTGATTCTGAAAGTGAAAATGAAGCTGGACATGAAGGAGAAGAAGTCACGACAGAAGATGCAACAAATGAACGCCTGATTAGGGATGTTGCAAGAATGGGTGCTAAGGAAAAAATGGACATTCCAGTATATGAAGGAAACCTAGATGATGAAGAGATTCTAGACTGGATTATAGATTTGGACACATATTTTGACTATGAAGATGTCGAGGAAGACAAAAAGGTCAAACATGCTGTCACAAGATTGAAAGGACATGCAACATTGTGGTGGGATGAGCTACAAGTTGACAGATGCTGCAAAGGCAAGCAGAAAATCAAGAGTTGGGATAGGATGATCATGAAGATGAAGACGGAATTTATTCCCAGGGATTACCAAATTACTCTGTTTCGAAGAATGCAAAATTTGAGACAGAAACTGATGTCAGTGAAGGAATACACTGAAGAATTCTACAGGCTGAACATCAGAGCAGGTCATCGTGAAAGTGATGATGGAAAGGTTTCCAGGTACATGAATGGTCTGAGATACGACATTCAGGATGAGATGAGCATGATGACCATCTGAATGGTGGAAGATGCTTATCAGATGGCTCTGAAAGCTGAAGAGAAGCTGAGCCGAAAGCAAGGTCAAAGAGGCCGAGGTAGAAGTTAGCCCAGAAGCAAATCAGTTGCCCAGGATAGAAATCAGAAACCTAAGGAAGAGTGGAAGAAACCTCAGACTCAAACTAAGAGAGGTGGAAGCTCACAGAGAGGGAAGTATACCGAACAGAAAGGTCAGTATGCTGATGGAAACATTTTTCCTCATACTAGAGGTAGAGGTAGAGGAAGAGGTGGAGTGGTGAAATGCTTTACATGTGTGTTAGCGATATTTCTTGCTAGGGGGTTAGAATGCAATTAGAGGGGTTAAAAACCCACTTGTCCTAAGTTTTGGGTGATTATGTGCCCATGGTAGGTAGCGAGAAGGATCGAGCGGCAGTGGTTCGCGTGCCTGGATCAATGGCGCAAATGGAATTTCGGACCCCCCCCGCCTTTCTACCTTTAAGCAGAGGGGGGGTGTCCGAGCTCCTATGTGCACCTCTCCGATGGCCAGGATCATAGCGCCCAGATCAACGGCGCTCATGCAGTCCCGCTCCTCTCAGCTTCCCTATGTTTAACCCGTGTGGGTCCTCCTCCTGTCTCTTTATTCTTCCTTCCACCTCTCCCCTGCTGCCATGTGTCATTCACCCACCTTCTCCTCGGTGGTCCTCGTGGCTCTCCCTTCCCCTACCATCCACTCACTTCCTGCCGCGTGTACTGCGTCCTTTCCTCATCCGTTTACCACCCAAAGGCGAGTTCATTTCCCCGTCTTCTTCCCATCTACCTGTATGTCTTCCGCCATGGTCCATCCCCCGCACTCCCCGACGCCATTACACTTACCATGCACCATGACCTCCACGCTGGTCCTCATGCCCGTCTCTCGAGATATCCAGTTATTCCAGGTGGCAGCGCGAGAAGTCATCCAAATCCCGAAGCGCTGAGTTGGCTGGGCCATTATCAATCCCAAGAAGCAGTTATTGAGGCAGTTGAGGGTGGTTAGACATCGTCTCCGCCATAATGGGGACGTCCTACAATGAATTAAAAGCACGTCGA